>JASPKZ010006314.1:0-67001 GCA_030220185.1 Diploptera punctata | reverse complement strand
CGTTTCACTGAAGATCTGGTAGAGGGGGTTAAATGTACAGTTTTGTTTTGAATCCTGCTAATGATTGATGAGACTAGTTCGGAAATGGTAGAGACAAATAACTAATAAAGTTGAGGAGACGGGCCTTTTAGGTAAATATGTCATAATTCTATATAATAATTTTATTTGAGAATAAAGTTCTCAGGGAAAAAAATTGACCGAAGAGAGATGAACAGACGGGTTAACAAAGAAGATTACATAACAGTGAACTACATTGTTTGTATGAGAAGCCAGATATAATAAAAACAGTTAGCTAAGGCTCGTAGACTGCGATGGGCAGGGCATGTGGCACGAATGGGGAATTAAAAACATGCATGAAAGCTTCTTGTAGGTAGGAAAACCAGAGGGAAAACGCCCAGTTAGTAGACCAAGAATGAGATGGGAGAATAACATTAACTATAATTTGAGGGAAGTAGATTATACAGGGAATGATTGGAAAATATTAGCTCAGGATAGAGATGTATGGAGAGTTTACATCCGCCCGGCCATGAACCTACGGGTTTGTTAGTGCCAGTGAGTTAGTTGTCTACAATATTTTATCCACGTTCAGAATATTTTAGCATGTGTTGTATATTTAGTAGGCCAATATTTAATTTATTACGGAAACGATAATAGGCCTATGTTTAGATGTTTAGACAAAGGACATTGTGGACTTTGGAGAAAAAAAAGAAGACAGGATAAATCAATAAACCTTTCCTGTTATTATATATATATATATATATATATATATATATGATATGATATGAAAAGAAAAAAGAATGCTTGAGTCGGGATTTGAACTCGAGTCTCTAAAGTCTGTACCTTTAGCGCTCTAACCAACTGAGCTACCCAAGAATTCCAATACAAGCATACCATTTTCTTATACATGTTTAACTGTTATGTTAGCCGCGAGATGGCAGTTGGAATAAATTTCCGCTACCTCTTGTATGAATTGAAAATACTACATGTATAAGAAAATTGTATGCTTGTATTGGAATTTTTGGGTAGCTCAGTTGGTTAGAGCGCTAAAGGTACAGACTTTAGAGACTCGAGTTCAAATCCCGACTCAAGCATTCTTTTTTCTTTTCATATCATATTTGCCTTCATTGCCAAATGTCAAAAATATATTTATAATATATATATATATATATATATATATATATAGTCCACCGCTGTGGTCGCGAAGTCTTGTCACGCAGCGGGCCCGGGTTCAATCCTCGGTCAGGGCAGTTTTCCTGGATGAGGCTTTTATCGGGGTTTTTCCTCACCTCTAAGACAAATGTCAGGAAAACTTAAAGGCGCAAACGGTCCCCGAAATCATATGGCCATCTTCATCATCATCATCCTTCACCGGTGTGGAAAGCAATGGGAAGCTACCACACCTACAATTCCCTAGAGAGCTGCAATCATAGCCCTCGGGCAGAATTACTATGGGTGGATATATATATATATATATATATATATACACCATCAATTAAGTGTTTTTACTTTTAGTTGAACCCGCTCCTGGAATTTCCTCCCACAAGATATCAGGGGTTGCCGCACACTTGGCACTTTTAAGTCACGCTTATACAGTTACCTGTTATCTAATATTTTTTTTCTATTTATTTAAATGTATACTATATGATTAATATTTTTCTCGTTCTTTTATATAACTTGTACATATATATTTAATTCGTTAAATCTAGAGTAAATCAAAATATATTATAAATATTAGTTGTATTGTATTTATAGCATGTAATCGTTTATGTATATTGTAATTTAGATGTAAAAATATTTTTTAATTAAATTATTTGATTTTCATATTTATTATATAATTCAGTGACAGCTGTTTCGGTACACCGTACCTTCTTCAGACATGTTAACAAATTATGAATTGTGTTCCAACTGATCTAAGCAACAATACAACTATATTTATTTAAATTTTTAAATTTAACAAACGGGATTCATTCAAATCAAGTTGAGAATTTAACAGTTTTTTACTACTTTTAAATTTATTAATTTCTACAGCCTCCAAAAGATCTAACTTCTTACCCTTATCACAAATATGTAAAATTTCAAAATTTGGATCGAAACAATGATTAAATTGGAATAGGTGGTTAGCATATTTTTGAAAATATTTTTTTGTATTTTGAAAAAGCTGGTTGCGTGGCGTTACAAGGCCTTAAGGTCTTAACTCTGCCAGGTAAAATAAAGGTATTATTATTATTATTATTATATTATTATTATTATTATTATTATTATTATTTTTGTTATTATTATTATATTTTATATTTTGATAGCGTGTTTTGTAAGAATATAAATTATAGGATTTTGTCACCTAGTAACTACGAACTAAAGCGTCACTGATTGCTATATTAGTAGATAAATGTTTTTTATTTCAGGTGTCTTTCCATGACAATTATTTCCGATTGATTGAGGGTCTTTCCACTTTTCAGCGGTTGCCCTTTTACCAGCCGGCTGCTGGCCCTTCACATCCACATGGGTCAATCACAGAGGTAGATGATCAACAGCCAGTGTAGGGGAGACATGTGGTTAGCATGTCGAGTCCCCCAGCCGTTATAGCTGGTTCCTCAATCTGGAGCCGCTACTTATTGTAGCTACCCAATTGCCTCACGATGCTGGGTGGGCACCGGTCCCATACTGGCCGAAATACCATGAGAAAATTTCTTCCCCCATGGAGACTCGAACCAGCGCAAGTCCCGTAGCTCTGCGCCAAGGCTTCCTACCTTAACCGCTTAGCTACGGCGCGGGACCATGACAATTATAAAATACTAAAAATCGACTGCAATTCGAAAAACAAATTCTAAACAATTGCACATAGTTTAAAAAAAATATTCTGAATTGTCAGTTTTATATTTGTCATGGAAACAATAATAAAATATAAAACCGTGACCAAACTGAATTTGCTTCTGGAATCGAATAAATTATTATTTTTTATTTCAGATCTCCAGGCATGTAATGAAGAGATTCCTTGTGAGGACAAGAGGTTTTCGTGCAGCATATTCTTTGATAAGAAGACCTACTGCATGTACCAGACACTGGCCGATGAAGTAAAGACGGCAATAGATTTACATAACGAAATAGAACGTCGGATAAGAAACGAATCATTAGCGAGACACTAACAAAATACAAATTTTACAGGAGCAGCAAAAAACGCTTTATTTTTACACGCTTTATATTAGCTTGACCTGTATCTATCTATCTATCTATCTATGTAACGGAATCTTTCAAAGCGATTTTCACCAACTTAATATCATTCGATCGACTTGAAACTTTGTACACTTGTAGAGGACCCGTGACAATACAATAATTTCATATTTATTTTCTAAAATCCTGGCCATAATCATCAGAAAATCAAAAAAAGTGTTTTTGTATCAATGTAACGGAATCTTTCAACGCGATTTACACCCACTTAGAAACATTGGATCGACTTGAAACTTTGTATACTTGTACAGGACTCGTGACAATACAATAATTTCATATTTATTTCCTAAAATCCTGGCCTTAATCATCAGAAAATCAAGAAAAGTGTTTTTGTATCAATGTAACGGAATCTTTCAACGCGATTTACACCCACTTAGAAACATTGGATCGACTTGAAACTTTGTATACTTGTAGAGGACCCGTGACAATACAATAATTTCATATTTATTTTCTAAAATCCTGGCCATAATCATCAGAAAATCAAAAAAAAGTGTTTTTGTATCAATGTAACGGAATCTTTCAACGCGATTTACACCCACTTAGAAACATTGGATCGACTTGAAACTTTGTATACTTGTAGAGGACCCGTGATACGCGACTTACATCCACTTAGAAACATTGGATCGACTTGAAACTTTGTATATCTTTAGAGGAACCGTGACAATACAATAATTTCATATTTATTTTCTAAAATCCTGGACATAATCATCAGAAAATCAAAAAAAAGTGTTTTTGTATCAATGTAACGGAATCTTTCAACGCTATTTACACCCACTTAGAAACATTGGATCGACTTGAAACTTTGTATACTTGTAGAAGACCCGTGACAATACAATAATTTCATATTTATTTTCTAAAATCCTGGCCATAATCATCAGAAAATAAAAAAAAGTGTTTTTGTATCAATGTAACGGAATCTTTCAACGCGACTTACACCCACTTAGAAACATTGGATCGACTTGAAACTTTGTATACTTGTAGAGGACCCGTGACAATACAATAATTTCATATTTATTTTGTAAAATCCTGGCCATAATCATCAGAAAATAAAAAAAAGTGTTTTTGTATCAATGTAACGGAATCTTTCAACGCGATTTACACCCACTTGGAAACATTGGATCGACTTGAAACTTTGTATACTTGTAGAGGACACGTGACAATACAATAATTTCATATTTATTTTCTAAAATCCTGGCCATAATCATCAGAAAATCAAAAAAAAGTGTTTTTGTATCAATGTAACGGAATATTTCAACGCGATTTACACCCACTTAGAAACATTAGATCGACTTGAAACTTTGTATACTTGTAGAGGACCCGTGACAATACAATAATTTCATATTTATTTTCTGAAGTCCTGGCCATAATCATCAGAAAATCAAAAAAGTGTTTTTGTATCAATGTAACGGAATCTTTCAACGCGACTTACTCCCACTTGGAAACATTGGATCGGCTTGAAACTTTGTATATCTGTAGAGTACCCGTGACAATACAATAATTTCATATTTATTTTCTAAAATCCTGGCCATAATCATCAGAAAATCAAAAAAAGTGTTTTTGTATCAATGTAACGGAATTTTTCAACGCGATTTACACCCACTTAGAAACATTGGATCGACTTGGAACTTTGTATACTTGTAGAGGACCCGTGACAATACAATAATTTCATATTTATTTTCTAAAATCCTGGCCATAATCATCAGAAAATAAAAAAAAGTGTTTTTGTATCAATGTAACGGAATATTTCAACGCGATTTACACCCACTTAGAAACATTAGATCGACTTGAAACTTTGTATACTTGTAGAGGACCCGTGACAATACAATAATTTCATATTTATTTTCTAAAATCCTGGCCATAATCATCAGAAAATAAAAAAGTGTTTTTGTATCAATGTAACGGAATCTTTCAACGCGATTTACACCCACTTAGAAACATTGGATCGATTGGAACTTTGTATACTTGTAGAGGACACGTGACAATACAATAATTTCATATTTATTTTCTAAAATCCTGGCCATAATCATCAGAAAATAAAAAAAAGTGTTTTTGTATCAATGTAACGGAATATTTCAACGCGATTTACACCCACTTAGAAACATTGGATCGACTTGAAACTTTGTATACTTGTAGAGGACACGTGACAATACAATAATTTCATATTTATTTTCTAAAATCCTGGACATAATCATCAGAAAATTAAAAAAAGTGTTTTTGTATCAATGTAACGGAATCTTTCAACGCGATTTACACCCACTTAGAAACATTGGATCGACTTGAAACTTTGTATACTTGTAGAGGACACGTGACAATACAATAATTTCATATTTATTTTCTACAATCCTGGCCATAATCATCAGAAAATAAAAAAAAGTGTTTTTGTATCAATGTAACGGAATCTTTCAACGCGATTTACACACACTTAGAAACATTGGATCGATTGGAACTTTGTATACTTGTAGAGGACACGTGCCAATACAATAATTTCATATTTGTTTTCTAAAATCCTGGCCATAATCATCAGAAAATAAAAAAAAGGGTTTTTGTATCAATGTAACGGAATCTTTCAACGCGATTTACACCCACTTAGAAACATTGGATCGACTTGAAAGTTTGTATACTTGTAGAGGACCCGTGACAATACAATAATTTCATATTTATTTTGTAAAATCCTGGCCATAATCATCAGAAAATAAAAAAAGTGTTTTTGTATCAATGTAACGGAATCTTTCAACGCGATTTACACCCACTTAGAAACATTGGATCGACTTGAAACTTTGTATACTTGTAGAGGACCCGTGACAATACAATAATTTCATATTTATTTTCTAAAATCCTGGCCATAATCATCAGAAAATCAAAAAAAAGTGTTTTTGTATCAATATAACGGAATCTTTCAACGCTATTTACACCCACTTAGAAACATTGGATCTACTTGAAACTTTGTATACTTGTAGAGGATCCGTGACAATACAATAATTTCATATTTATTTTCTAAAATCCTGGACATAATCATCAGAAAATAAAAAAAAGTGTTTTTGTATCAATGTAACGGAATCTTTCAACGCGATTTACACCCACTTAGAAACATTGGATTGACTTGAAACTTTGTATACTTGCAGAGGGCCCGTGACAATACAATAATTTCATATTTATTTTCTAAAATCCTGGCCATAATCATCAGAAAATCAAAAAAAGTGTTTTTGTATCAATGTAACGGAATCTTTCAAAGCGATTTTCACCCACTTAGAAACATTGGATGGACTTGAAACTTTGTATACGTGTAGAGGACCCGTGACAATACAATAATTTCATATTTTGTTTCTAAAATCCTGGCCAGAATCATCCAAAAATAAAAAAAAATGAAAACTGGTATAATAGTTTGCGGACTTGTCGAGTTTTTAGTCAATCGTTGTAAGAGCTCAGTTGGTAGAACAGTGAACTCTTAGTGGTATATAATTTCAGCAATCCATACGTCGCTGGCTCAAATCCGGCTGGGAGGGTTTTTTTATAGAAGAGTATTACTTTTAGCTCATACTACAATAGTATCGAATTTAAAGATATTTACATTTTTATCTTATTCTGTAAAATATTAAAACTAAAAAATAAAAAATAAATAATAGTTTTAAAAAGCTAAAAGAACTCGCTTTTTTAGAAAACTAAAAAAATGAAAAATAATTTTAATTTCCAATACGCTTGGGATAAAATAAAGTGGTCAACAAAAAAATCATCTCCAACACATATAGAATAAAATTAGAGTTATCAACAAAAAGAAAATAATTTTACCATCAAAAGCGTGGGGTGCTCTATATCAATTAATATATTTGATAACAAACAGATATTGGTAAAAGTAAGCTCTCTAAGAAGAAAATGTAAAAATCATAAAAAGCACGCCACGCTTTTGATGGTAAAATTATTTTCTTTTTGTAGATAACTAATTTTATTCTATATGTGTTGGAGATGATTTTTTTGTTGACCACTTTATTTTATCCCAAGCGTATTGGAAATTAAAATTATTTTTCATTTTTTAGTTTTCTAATAAAGCGTGTTCTTTTAGTTTTTCAAAACTATTATTTTTCTTCTTAGTACTCGTAGATTGACACCAATTACAGGAAAACGAAGAAAATATCTCACTGATTTACGTGTTGGCAATAATGTAGCTGTTTTTCTTTAACCCTAGTACTGTACACGTCTGTAATTGTCACGTGAAACGTACACCAGGGTCATACAGACCCACAATTATTTCCTGGATAAATAAGCACAATTTAGCATACATTATAAAATAACTGTATTTTGATACATTATAACATCTTATTAGTATTCAATGATATCCTTTTGAATCAATTTTAGTATCAATGTATCGCGAAATTGTGATAAAAAATTTAAATGGGAAAAAATTAGAGTAATAGAACTTGATTGTGTTCCATGTCTAAATAATTTTACTTTGAATTCACTTAAGACCATTATAATGATGAATACACATATTACACAAATATTTTGAAAACTCCTCAATTCATTAATTATTTATTTGCACACTCTTGGCACCACTTAGCACTGATGTGGACTGTATAATGTCTTACTATATTTATGTATGTATCCCACACATCTCTGATAGGAGCCAGTTTATCAAATTCCCGCCTTTTTCTCCTTGTGGCTTTATCATCAAATCTTAAGCAGACTGCGAGAAACTGGAAACGCTTTAAACTTATTGTTGCACGAAATAATGCAATCCCAAAATCATCAGACCACAGCCCAAAGCTTCTGGAGGGGCATCATCTTCAGAGTCATTCTTCTTCAGGAAAGTCACTTTCGTGATTAAGCTCATCTAACAATGCTGCCTGTATATCGTTTTCTGTTAATAATGCATCATTTCTACGCGCCATATTTCACAAAAATCGAGTTCACTGTCAGGAATAGAAAAGTTACACAAACTGTACACCAGGGTCACAGTGACCCTTAATAAGGTATACTTAAAATAATAATTAACTATTAATGACCAACGAAGTTGTACATCCGTCCTGTAGTAGGTCTCACTGAATACTGAATTTACTTCGGTAGCAGAGGTATGTGAACGCCATGTAGTCCATGTGCAGGAGGAAATAAAAATCTGCAGGGTCAGACTGACCCTGGTGTACAGTTATAGGGTTAATAGACATCATGGCGCTAGTTACACGGTATTGGACTATCATTTATTTTATGAATATGTCAGTTATGCGGAATTTAAAAAAATCTTATTTTAGAAGAAAATTTTCAAAATTAATTACGGTGTCTACAGGATTGTAGATTAATTGAATAATATAATAAACCAATTACTAATTACTACAGCCTGAATTTTTATGTAATAAAATATAAGATTGCAATATAGATAGTATGTATTAATCAATTGTTTGTGTGTGAAACCAAGACAAAAGACAGTCGGGAATCTTACTTCCCATTATACTATTCAACTGTCTGTTTGTGCAACCAAAACAAAAGAGACTAACTTCTCATTATACTACTTTGCAATCTAACCTTGTAGTACACATAAACTCTAGTAATTACACATGAACAAACTAATAGTATAATGCTATTCAAACTAAAATAATTCATATATTATATAATAATTATGAATACCCTTTTTTTGGGTTTTATCTAAGGATTTAATTCTACAAATGGTTGCACTAAGATATTTAAATGTTTTTGGTTTATTTTATTTTTCTCCAGGATTAACTATATGTAATTCACTTCGTTTATTTTATTATGCAATGTGTGGAGATTTTAATTTAACATTTTAATGTATAGGAGAAGAAAATAAGAATATAATAAATAATTATTACAAAACACAGTATGTAATTTCATTATCCCTTCATGTCTTACAAGGAATGTTGTCACAGAATTGATGGTAATTGTAGCAAAACATTTTGAGTTGCTGTAGATGTTCCAATTTCGATTTCTTTATCTTCAGCCTTTCCAAGAAGAGCCTGGGAAATTCTTTCACTATCATGGGGCGCCAAGGCAACTCCTTTAAGTTTTCAGTGAAATCCAGTTTATAAAAGATAACACCTCTTGGGTCACATTTCATTACCCTTGAGGGTCGGTTTCACCAAGAAAGGTAACTATATTACGCCAGTTTATGCTATGCATTATACACGGGAAAAACTGGCGTAATACAGTTACCTCTGTTGGTGAAATCGACCCTAAATCAGTCACGTTTAGTTTTTGTCCTGGACGATTTAAATCGTATATCCAAAGCCTTTTATCATAAGTAATGCTACGAGCGATTTCCAAATTATCGATAAATTCACAACTCAAGAAGTGAGGAGTAAATTTATCTAGAGAACTTGGAAATCAGGAGTGGAATTTGTTAGGACTATTTAACGAATAAAACTAAGCTGTAGATTAGGGCCGTATCTTATTCCCCACATTAGGCCACTGGTCTTCCGACACCCGTTGTACATGTCCATACAACTGTAGAGCTCTCTGTGTTATCCTATCAATAACAGTTTCTTGTGCATCCATTTCTTGTCTGATATTTGTATTTCGAATATGTTGTATCCTGGGTATTTTCATACTTCTCCGTAATCCATCCATTTCTGTCGCCAAGATTTTTTTCTGCATCCTTTCATTTATTGTCCAGTTTTCTGATCCATATGTGAGTATACTTTCTATTATTGTCTGTATAATCTCTTTTTTTTGTTTTTCTGGCCAAATTTCTATTCCATAAAAGACGATTAAGGGATCTAATCGCCTTCCTTGCACAATTTACTCTGTTAATAATATATTTTTCACAAGTACCAGATTTATCTATTATAGGTCCAAGATATTTAAATTCTTCAACACGTTTAATTATCATATTATTTATTTGTAGGTCTTCTGAATTTCCTCCGATTACCATATATTCTGTTTTAATATAATTTATCTTTAGTCCACCTACCTCGAATGCATCTACCAACTTTCTAATCATATATTCTGTATCTTCTTTATCGTGTCCTATTATAACCTGATCATCAGCGAATAATAAATTGTGCAGTAAATGGACATTAATGTTGATTCCCATTCCCCTACATGAGTTATTCTATTACATTAATACATCTTATAAATATATCTTCAACAATGTTGGTGACATCCCGCATCCTTGTCTTAATCCTTTTGTTATATCAAATTCTGAGGATGCTCTATTTCCAACCTTAATACTTGCTTTACAAACATTACATTGAAATGAGACTGCTAAAACCCTACTGAGCTAAACTTTTTTGATTATAAACGAAATGTTGATATCCAGAAATAATCAAACATCACATCCACCGCTATAAATTTCACGGAGATAACTGGTAGTTGTACATATCACGGATACCTAGTGACTGGCTATATTAAACACTATGGCTTATAAAAGTAACAAGAGAAGGGATGGACAGAAGTTCACCTAAGGCGAACACGCCAGATGTCCTAACCCTCGATAGAATTTGATCAGGAATGAAAAGAGCCTAAATGTAGAAAAAAGAGGACTCAACTGCACTTCTATTAGCACTTGATTTTTCAGTTATATTGTTGTAAACTATAGCTCTTCTTCTGTATTTAAGAACATTTTTTAATGTTTTAAATTTTTTCAAACAATTTTATATAATTATTAGACAATTTTTAAGTATTTATTTAAATATGCAAATCACAATATTATGACACTGTTAGACAATACTGTGATGCTGCTATTTTCTCCACAGAGTATATTACTTAGTCTATAATTTTTCTATCGCTGTTTTTGGTTATCGCTGGTTGGATCAGCGTTATGGTGTGATAAGTAAATGTAAACCCATTTTTAATAAACGTTTGGTAATTTTTATTATATTACTTTTTTTAAACATAGATGTAGGGATTTATAGCAAATATAGGTCATTTAGATTTCATAGCGACGGATAGTAATCGAGGATGATAACCGATATGTGGTTCCATTGTGGGTTATTACTGGCTCTATAAACTCTGGCGTCTGCACACTGTTGTTCTATAGAACTTTGAAAATATTTCTCGCTAGTTTAAGTGCAGTTTTTCCAAAAAGAGTCCCATGGGCAAATTTTGTTGGCCCTTTCACGCTAAAAACCATAGAACTTAATGATCATCGCTATAATAACATACTAATTAACTCTCCATTATTACTGTTTGCAAGTCTTTTAAATGGCTATTTGACAAATAAAACGAAATTTGCATGTTAAATTAAATTTTTAATATTTTGCAATGAAGGCCAATTATTACATGAGAAGAAAAATAAATGTCTGAGCCGGGATTTGAACCCGAAACCACTAACTCCTAGAGTACTAACATAGAAGGAGGTATTGGGTTCAAATCCTGGCTCAGGCATTTATTTTCTTTTCATATATATATATATATATATATATATAATCCAATTACAACTGGTTGTAAAGGCTGAATATATGATTATTTTGAAAATAAAGAGCAACAATTATAGATAATGCACCGTCAGTTTAGGGGTGTGTGGAAGCTCTCTCTTCTTACAGAACCTATCTTCAGTTTTCAAACTAACTTGTAACACACAAGTCATCAAGCAGAGTCTGTAGCTGGGCCCAAAATACTGGCTAAATTCATATTTCTTGTAAACGACCTCTAGTGTATTATTCAACATAGATATCTCAAGAGAATGCTAATCATATTTGACTTTACTATTTATGTAATTTACGTTTAGCATGAGAGGAATGGGAATTGCTCTAAAGCGCACAAAACTTAGATTTAAGTTCAGATTGACACAGTTAAGCAAGCTACCAGAAAAAAAATACATGAAAGCATAATTAAAATCAATAGAATTATTGATTTCAAAAGGTAAAGTATATAATTAGCTGTTTTGAAATAATAAATGAAGTATAGACGTAATACATAATGAAAATAACAAAAACAGTCGTCGGATTTAAATAACAATGATACACACATCCATACTAGAGTTCTCAATCACGCAGAAAGAAACAATCTTCTTCTTAACAGCTTTTCTTCTAGTAAATACAAATGAACAGTCCTTGGCAAGGGATCGCTTCTTCGATCCTCGCCGAACTTGATGGAACAAAACGTTGATTCCGGCTGTTAACTGGAACAGGCTTCCGGTCGCGGACATCGGTCATCGCGCATCCCAAGTCGCGCCGTTGACTTCAGGAGAGGTTAAAGTAGGAAGGGATAGAGCACAGAATACATATTCACCATCACATAATCTACTATGAACCGTCATGGCAGTAATATTACGTCACCACGGTACAATAATACTTTTATTACTTTCCAACCCCTGCCTTCAACTACTTTTTTCCTACAATAGCTGACATGTCCTTTGGTAGTTAAAATAAAAATTCCAGTAAATAGTATTATTTGCTTTTCCTATGCCTCTAGTAATAATGTCATTAACTAGATATTTCTGCATTATTAGATTACCGGTAAGATAAGTACTTTTCCTTTCTCTGACACTCCGAGCCATTAAACTCTGAAATCAAGTGCATTGACCAAAAATTGCACTTTACACTTTCGGCTTCTAGATGCCTTAATAATATTGAATATAAATACATTGTATTATATGTTGGCTACCCTAAGTAACTGACAGCCCCCCCCCCACACACACACATTTTCAATCCACCGGCCACCACTCCCTAAATACAATTATTAATAAGTAAAAGTTAAAATATCTAAGATAAATGTCGAATAGTGATACTTTGACACATTCTCAAATAACTCAAGAGGAGAGGAGATGTTTTAAACATTTCTAATTTCAAGATAATCTCTTCATTCATTGGCATTTCATAAATATATAAGCAACTCATAAATTACGGTACAATATATTTAAAATTTACTTCAAAGCTGAAAGATGAAGAATTCCATACTCTGTTATTACATTTATTATAATGATAAAACCATATTTAAATAACATTATTTTTAACATCCTTTCCTTTGGAGATGTTTTGCCATCAAGTGATATACAAGCAAAACCACTGGGCGGATTACCTTTGTCAAGGAAAAATAACGTCAAACCATAGATTAATGGGTAGAAAAATAGTGGGCCTCCTGTTCCTTAATTGACAATTTTCTAACAACTAATTCTGCCAGTTTAAATAAAACACAATAATAATAATAATAATAATAATAATAATGATAATAACAACAACAATAATAATAAAATGTTCGATTGGAGACTGAGTAAAGTAGAAAAAATTGAGAGAAAAATTGAAGCCGCTGAAATGATATTTCTGATGTTTGTAGCTGGCTATACATTATTTGATAAAAAAAACGAAGTGAAGACATTAAATGTGAACAAAGAATGCACCGTATTATAGATATAATAAGAATACATTAAGTCAATTGGAGGGAGCATATACAGCGTAAGATAGAAACATCAATCACCAGAACAATACACAACTGTGATTCTCGCGGAAGATTAAACCCAGGAAGACCTAGAAAAAGGTGGCGGGACCAGTTTTTATAGGAACTGGAGCGGACCTTATGGCCATACGGATATGATAATAATAATATCCATCCATAGTAATTCTGCCCGAGGACAGGTCTTTCACTGCAATCATAGCATTTTCATGCTATGCTTTGCAGCTTTACTAGGGAATTATAGTGTAGTAGCTTCCCGTTGCTTTCCACACTCGTGAAGGATGACGACGATAATGATAAGTATAATGACCGGATTATTTTTTGGGGGACCGTTGGGCCCTAAGCGTCCTGATATTTGTCTTAGAGGTGAAGAAAAAAAAAACTCACCCAGGAGCCTGTACCGACCGGGAATCGAACCCGGGCTCCTGCTTGACAAGGCAGCACGCTACCTCGAGACCACAGAGGCGGAAAATAATAATATAATATTATAATTATTCTTATCAATATTATTATTATTATTATTATTATTATCATTATTATCAATATTATTATTATCATTATTATCAATATTATTATTATTATCAATATTATTATTATTATTATCAATATTATCAATATTTATTATTATTATTATTATTATCAATATTATTATTATTATTATTATCAATATTATTATTATTATCAATATTATTATTATTATTATTATCAATATTATTATTATTGTTATTATTATTATTATTATTATTATTATTATTATTATTATTATTATTGACGAATGCAACAAGAAAGGTTATCCTAGAAAACATTGGAATGGTGTCCATCTGGAAGAATGAAAGAAAGAAAGACCTCGAAACTCACGGACACGATATCTAAACACTGGAATGAGAACAAGAGGACTGGAAAATATGTAGTGAATGGATAGGGACGAGTGGAGGAGGAAAATGAAACTTTAGGCACAGGAAATTGTGTAAGCATTAAAAATCTGTAAATAAATATAAAACAATATTATTATATTATTATTATTATTATTATTATTATTATTATTATTATTATTGGACATATATACTTCATACAATGACGTTCATAATATTGATATAATCATAATAATAATAATAATAATAATAATAATAAATAATATAATAATAACAATAATAATAATAATTATAATGTAATAACTTTTTTTAAGGACCTATATTGCTAAAAAATATTAAATTAATGAAACGCTATGGCAAAGGAAAATAAAGCATACTTTCAACTCCCCATTAAAACAAATTAAATCATATTTTATTTCCGCAAAGTAAATACCAATTTAGTAATATTAATGAACTTGCTGTAGCGTGCTTATTTGTTTTCAAGGTACAACATCGGATTTGAAATAAATTAACTATCGCTAAGCTAACATCATGCAAACATTAAATATTAACAAATAGAAAAGCCACAGCATGCATCATCACTGAATTTACACGACACATTGGAACAGCTATGAAGTATTTTTATTACCATTTTGACGCTGTGTATCTAGGTGTATATAAAAATTGTAACTATTTTTTAGGGATCAGTATCATTCTCCATCGCTTCGTCGTGGCATGGTAGGTGGAGTCTATACTTTCCACGCCGGAAGCAATGATTCGATTTCCTGAGTGTTAGAGAGTTTTAAATTGTATTTACTTATTTGTTTATTTCTGTTTTGGAATGGAAACTTGAGGGAAGACGAGGCAGAGGAAGACCTAAAACCTCCTGGAGTCAGGGAATATACATGTATGAGAAACATCTACAAGCAGGAGATTGGATGGACCGACAAATTTGGCTATTGGGAATCGGACGATGTCAAAGACATTAATGAACCGAATATCTATCTATTTAGCTTGGTGCAGTTAATGCTACGTGGCCTTCTCTTCCACTCACTAGGACAAACATATGTTATATTTAAATACAAAATATGCATTAATATTACATACTAAACAATACATTATCTGGTTAAACTGAAATATAATAATAAAAATAATAATAATAATAATAATAATAATAATAATAATAATAATAATAATAATAATAATAATAATAATAAAATAATTTATTTTAGCTGGCAGAGTTAAGGCCATAAGGCCTTCTCTTCCACTCAACCAGCGAATAGTAAAATTATACAAAAATTACGTACATATTACAATTTTAAGATATTAAAATACAGACTAAACAAAATACAATGATGATGGATCTAATACTAGCTAATGCTAACAAAAACATAGAATATAATAAAATTAAAATGATATAAAATAAAGTAAGTAGCTTCCTACATGATTATTAATAGAATGCTCTATATAGATGTTATGTAGTTAATGATTTCATTGTGTCGAACTTAAGATATCAGTTAATTTGGATTTAAATAATCATAGCGATTGACAGTCCCTGACATGACTGGGAAGTGAGTTCCATGCTCTAGCCATAGATATTGTGTAAGATTCAGAGTACAGACAGGTCCTGTGTTGTGGTATCAAAAGTAAAGAAGAGTCTTGTGATCTTGTTCCTAATGTCTAATAATAAGAGTCCGAATATTAGGCACTTAAAATATTCAAAATAGGCAGGCAAAAAAGGCACTAAAAATCATTAATATAGGCACTAAAATTCAAAATAAGCTCTTACAGAAAATGGATAACATAACTTTTTATAGTCTTAGGTTAAGAATATAAACATATGCTAACAATAGCATGCGAAGATATCAGAGATGCTTTTGAAATTTGTTTTGCCTTTTTACAAAGAGCAGAACTGTCACTTGCCAAATTCTTTCACGAAATTGATCAGTTTGTCTTTTACTGTTGTCCTCTCTTTAGGTATCTTTAAAAACTTTTCTCAAGGTAAAGAAAGCCACATACATATGCCGCACTACTTTGTCTTAGAAACTGTGAATTAGGACTGCAGATTGAATTCAGTATTACCGATTCCGATTGAGGGTCTTTCCACTTTTTCAGCGGTTGCCCTTTTACCAGCCGGCTGCTGGCCCTTCACATCCACATGTGTCAATCACAGAGGTAGATGATCAACAGCCAGTGTAGGGGTGACATGTGGTTAGCATGTCGAGTCCCCCAGCCGTTATAGTTGGTTCCTCAACCTGGAGCCGCTACTTATTGTAGCTACCCAATTGCCTCACGATGCTGGGTGGGCACCGGTCCCATACTGGCCGAAATACCATGAGAAAATTTCTTCCCCCATGGAGACTCGAACCAGCGCAAGTCCCGTAGCTCTGCGCCAAGGCTTCCTACCTTAACCGCTCGGCTACGGCGCGGGACCAGTATTACCGAGATCAAAAATAATATTGTCGGTTACCTAAAGGTTTCAGCACCAGGTGTGAAACAGAGAAAGAAAGCTTGAGCCATCTATCATCTTTGTCACTCAACAATGTTTGTATTGAAAAGAAGAAAATAACTTTTCTCCATGCCTTAGAGCCGGAGCATAATACAATGTGACCTAGCATGGGGCTATTTCGCTTAACGGGAATGCATGAGGTGGAAAAATACAATAATTACCTAACGGGAGTGCATTGAGAGGGAAACCATCTATCTGCAAGGATATTGAGTTACTGCCACGCTTATCCTAAAATATTCTAAGGGAATTTATAAAAAGAACACTTGAAAACTTCTATGAAATGATTTGTGCCATGAGGTTTGTCCATTTAAATTGATTTAATTGAAACATTGAGTTAATTTCGAGAAAAAAATCGCAAATAAGCATTTATAGACATTATAAGATGAAATAGACATTTATAGGCAAAATTAACTCCATGGAAAACAACTCTAGGGTCGTTGTTATAAACTTATATGAAATGACTTTTACAATATTTATAATAAATAATTATAGGTATTTTCCCTAACATCCGGTCTCTACTAATAATACAATAACAATTAAGACAATTATAATTAAAACTAATGAAGGAAGTATACACAAAGGAATAACAGCTTGAATCTACCATATAAGAAAAAAGAAATACAAACATAGCAATGAACTGTAATGCATTAATCTATCGCTTATATATTAGGTAAAAATATTGATAAATCTTAATACTGTTTTTATTGAATAATTTGGGGCTTAAGGATTTTTACCCCTAAAAATCTTGACTCGGGACCCACAGTTTAATGTACCTCCCGGAGGACATTTTAAATGTATTAATAATATGCAACCTCCTGATTTTTTATAATTTTGATATCTTCCAAATAGCTTTTTCCTCGAAATAATTTATGTGGGTTATTTACTTACTTCCCCTTAAAATTAAACATGTAAGAGGCTAATGTTAAGGTAACGATCTTCTTCTTCATCATCCAAGGATTAAGCCTGTTGGCTCGTTCCGGTTTCATGAATGCTAGAATTGTTAAAATTATTCAGACCATCTTCTGTGTGGGCGTCCAACATTTCTGCTTCCGCGTGGTTTATAATTCAGCATTATTTTGGAAATCTTTTTTCTAGCATTCTATCAACATGTTCATAAGCAGGCATTCCTTTAATAATATTTGTACGATAATTATATAAATTATTTAGTGGGGATTTCAAGTAGGAAATTCCTGATTATATTCAGTTTAATGTAATCTCTTTTAATGTCATTATTCTAATGCTAAAGTTTGCTATTTCTACCTGCATTTTGTTTTGACAGAGACCTATTGATTTTAATTTTTTCCACATGTCGGACGAATTTGACATAGATTATGTAAAATTATTATGTGATTAACAATGTTGAGCCATGGTCTCTGCATTTTCAGGAGTTAATAGACCAAGTTCATTTTAGTTACTTTATTTGCCCAAAGATGTCATGGGTGGCATGCAGTCAACACACCTACTTAATGTGATATCTGGCAGGCAACTGAGGTATTACTAGGGTGTTTGAGATCGTTATATTTTGCTTAGAGGCCTCTTTGTTCAGGCTTAAGGATCTTTTTCGAGCTTAAAAATCTTCAGACTCGGGATCCACGACTTAAAGTTCTTCCTGGAGGACTTGCTCTTTGGATTTTTCCATCCTAAAAAATCAATCGACCGCGACCCTTGGGATCAGAGGCAAGGAGCATAACTACAAGTTACCGCGGCCGATTAAGAATATTATGGGTGTCCTGTAATTTTGTACTTCTAACTGTCCGGTTTACTTTATTCCACAAATGTTTGTACCTATGTAAGTAGGCTTCTTATTGCTCTCATATTTCCTGTATGCGCGCGCTCTCTCTCTCTCTCTCTCTCTCTCTCTCTCTCTCTCTCTCTCTCTCTCTCTCTCAGCCACGAGCATTACAATAGAACCGCCGGATTTTTGGCTCTGAAGTTTAGGTTATACGAGGGGTAAAGGAAGAAAATCGCCCTCTACTGCCAATAAGGAAATAATTGAGTAGGAGTAGATATCTGCCACAACCAATCACTGCTCTTAACGCCGCTATAGCGCGCTAATAAGGTTTGAAGCGCTGAGATGTTGTCAGCTGTATGTCTGCTAAGCGCATAAATAAAGCGGCTGCTCCCACTGAATATTCATATCGGCAACACTGTCGTTTAAAAGTCAGGGTCGGAGAATCAGTGGCTGGAGTATAGAGATCCGGGGTGCACGAGTCTCTTATCATGCATGATAGTTGCATAACCGTAGTGCACTGAAATTCCTCAAATCGATCAATACTGAACAAGGCTGTTGTTAGTTGACAGGGAGGATATATGTCGGTAGGTATATCACATTTTTTTAGATATTCACGAATGTGAGGGCAATGACTGCGACTTTTTGAGAACTGGCAAAAGTTAAGAATACAGAATAAAATAAATATTTCAGAAAACCTGAAAGTATATATCGATAAAATAAATAATGAACTCTTAAAAATCTAGCTGAAGATTTTTGTATAACAGAAATATTACTAATGACCTCATTACTTTTTTTAAGTCCCTCCTACGAATACCTCATATTCTACACGGCAAAAAAAAAAAAAAAAAAAACGCAGCTCAGAAATGTAAAATATTGGAACAACGATTTTTTTAATTGAAGCAGCGAGTATGATGCGCTAATTTACACTTTTACCGCAATTTATTGAATTTATATTTCATTAAAATTTGATACAATTAAATTGACGCTAAATAAAGATTAATACCACACGGAAAATTGAAATACATGAATAATTACAATGAAAATCATTTTAGTATCTGAATATTTTATTAAACATCACTTTTTCCACAGGGTATTTGAAAACATCAGCAGGTACCAGAGAGAAAATGAGTATAGTTTTAATGTTTCATATCTTTAGAATAAGACTATTTGCTTACGTCAACCCCCCTAAGTAACATTTCTCGATATATTGTGAAATACATATTTCACTTGACGATGCAATTTTAACATCCAGATCATTAATGTCGTTATTCAAAGCTGTACATAAAACGAAAGAGACTTTTTACAACAAAGGACACACCACTTATAAACTTATTATTATATATTTATTTGATTTTTTAACTTAACCTGGTGGAATTAAGGCCATATAGCATTCTCTTCCATTCACCAGGACAAACATATGTTATATCAGAATACTTACTTACTTTACTTAATAGCTACAAGCTTTCCACTTTAAAGCAGTTTGCTTTTGATTCCTGCTTTCCAGAGATTCCTATCTCCCCATTGTCCATCTTCCATACCCCTCTCCATCATGGCATCATATATTCCCTCATGCCATGCTCTTCTACTTCTACCCCTCTTCCTTCTGCCTGGTACCATCCAATCCAACACCTGATTAGGCCACTGGTCTTCCGACATCCGTTGTACATGTCCATACCACTGTAGAGCTCTATTTGTTATCCTATTGATAACAGTTTCTTGTGCATCGATTTCTTGTCTGATATGTGTATTTCGAATATGCTGTAGCCTGGATATTCTCATACTTCTCAGTAATCCATCCATTTCTATCGCCAAGATTCTTTTCTGCATCCTTTCATTTATTGCCCAGCTTTCTGATCCATATGTGAGTATACTTTCTATTATTGTCTGTATAATATATATATTTTTTTTCTGGTCAAATGTCTATTCCATAAAAGACGATTTAGGGATCTAATCGCCTTCCTTGCACAATTTACACTGTTAATAATATATTTTTCACAAGTACCAGATTTATCTATTATAGATCCAAGATATTTATAGTTTTCAACACGTTTAATTATCATATTATTTATTTGTAGATCTTCTGAATTTGCTCCGATTACCATATATTCTGTTTTAATATAATTTATCTTCAGTCCACCTACCTCGAATGCATCTACCAACTTTCTAATAACATATTCTATATCTTCTTTATCTTGTCCTATTATAATCTGGTTATCAGCGAATAATAAATTGTGCAGTAAATGACCATTAATGTTGATTCCCATTCCCCTACATGACTTATTCCATTTCATTAATACATCGTCTAAATATATCTTGAACTATGTTGGTGACATCCCGCATCCTTGTCTTAATCCTTTTGTTATATCAAATTCTGAGGATGCTCTATTTCCAACTTAATACTTGCTTTACAATAATACATTATTTTAATAAAATGTATAAAAGATTTAGGTATTCCAAACTTCTCCATTGCCACCCAAAGCTTGTTGATGGGTACAGAGTCATATGCCTTTTCCAGGTCTATAAATGCCATATGAACTTCTTTTCCTTTAGCCAACATCTTTTCTATAATTTTCCTAATCACAAATATATTATCAAGGCACGATTTACCTGCTGTGAAACCTGTTTGTTCTTCTGATATTTTATTTTGTATTAGTTCCTCCAATCTAATTTTAATAATTGTACTTAACATTCTACTAATTGCTGCCATAACATATATCAGAATATAACAATCATAATAACTCGAATATTAGATACTAAATCAAGATTTGATAAATAAGATAATATCTACTGTATTATATTACGATCTAATACAAACAGTTAATGATGGTTAAGATTAAGACTAAAACTAATAATAAAATGTATTCAAGCAAGATAAATTAAATTGTTGGTAGACTGTCCGTGTATATAAAAAACAAAGAAAAATAATGAGATATAGAAAACTAATTTTACGATTATACCATATTTAAACAAATGAAAATATTTGTTAATCTTAATATTAGTTTCATAAATAATTTAATTTATTAATTGTTAAACGAAAACTATGAGTTTGTGTCAACCAAGAAATTCATATTTCTATGTCATTTATTTAGGATCTTATTTTATTTGATAGAAATCAAGTTTTGTTCTGATAATCGATATTTTGCTTGACACGTGCGTTAGTAGGCAATGATATTGAGCGATTATATTTATGAAGAAATTGATGCTAGGAATGAAATTCCAACTATTTCCCTTATTATTGTCATTTCTCTTATCTTTGCTACTAATTTTATTATTGTCACTATTATTTTTTATATTAAGGATTTTCTCTGCATTACAGTAATTATCCTTCACCCCAAATGTATTTTGCTCAGCCACAGAATTCTATCCTCAGCATCTTCTTTTTGAGGTCCCTGCTGATCATGTTTCATCCCACTTCATCCATCCACTTTTCACTAGGTTTCCCCGTCCTCCTCCTGCCTTCAGCATTCCAATCCAGCATCATTCTTGGCATTATAATATTATTCTCCATCCTCTTCAGATGTCCATATCATTTAATCTTCGTTCATCTATTACTTCTGTAATATAATGTTTAACCCTTAAATTGGCAAAACACAAATTTCTTCTGTTAGTTATTTGAATGTGGCGGACCGCAGTGAAAACTGAATCTTGTGTAACTGTTATTATTAGGTCTATTGCACAATTAGACACACATTTATGTGTGTTTCTTTTTGTTCGTTTTCTTCTGATTTATTTAAAATATTAAACTAATTGAACCAACTGATGTATCCGAAAGGACACATTACGAATTTAAGGGTTAACACTGATTATATTATTATTATTATTATTATTATTATTATTATATAAATTTCCCTATAATCAAGTTAGTTATTTCAGGCTGTTATGTCGGAGACTCGTGTTCGATGAGAACAGGGTTCAAACTCTGATGCGACCAAGCTGGCGTCAGAATGTTTTTCTGGATTTACTAAGTTTTAAAGGCAAATTCAGGATTCGAATTTCATTATCAATATCGATTTAACCGTAATAACAATTATATCCTGAAATGAATCTGGTGAACTTACTAAAAAACATATCTAACACAGTAGAATTATGCAGCATATTTGATATACCTATAGATCCGAGATGCGATATTACTTTGGATGCTAGAGCAAGTAAAAATAAAACTTAATAAAAATATCTTAATCAATTGAGTTGGTGTTTACTTGATGAAAATCCATATTTATTAATTAAATAAAAATAAAACGTAGTTTTATTTGATTTTATATTTATTATATAATTCAGTTATATAATAAATATGAAAATCAAATAAAACTACGTTTTATTTTTATTTAATTAATAAAAATATCTTAGTTCATGTTTTACTTAGAATTTACAAATTAGGTTGGGATAGGTTGTGTACAAAGGAATGGAACGGAACTAATTTGATAGCAGTAGGGGGGCTTGAAATATCACAAAGCGGTATTCTATACCTTTATAAACCTTTCTTTCGTCTCACAGCGTCCTGGATCTCAACTTCAAATAGTTCATCTGTCATAAAGACAAACAGACAACAAATGCCACGAATACGAAATACCGAGTGATTCACGAATCATGTTTTGTCTCATTACATAAAAGCTGTAAACATTACTGTGAAACGAATTATGGAAAAATGTAAATGGTTGATGTGCCTCTATGCGGATATGCTCAGCACATTTTGATGTTTATTCATACTTAAGTTATGGCTTCGAACGTATTTAAAATTGATCATGACCCATTTCTTTCCTTCGTTCGAAGTGTCCTTGAAAAATAAATACATTCCCGTTGGAATGAGGTTTCTATCTCTATTGGTTAACGTGTTACAGACGTGTGAAAGTTGACATCTGCTCTGCTAATTTTTGTTAATCATCATCATCTGCATTCATGGATTAGGCCTGTTGACCCGTTCCGACTTCAGCCCATCTCTTTCTAGGTCTGCCCACATCTCGGGTGCCTTTAGGTTTGTATTTTGTTATTTGTTTTGGATATCTATCTTCATTCATTCTGTCTATGTGTGGCTTCCAATTTTTGTCTATATGTATCCATTTATCAGTTATTGCAAATATTTCAAGTTCCTGTCTTATTTCTGTGTTTTTGATTCTATCTTCCTTAGTGCACCCTTTAACAGATCTCAAAAATTTCATTTCTGCCGCCGTGATCCTACTAAGATCTTGTTTTTTATGTATCCAGGCTTCTGAACCATAGAACAGTACCGGTACTGCCAACATTTTATAAAATTTCAATTGGGTCTCTCTTGTTGTTTTGTTATTTAGTGATCGTTTTATCGTACCACATGTTCCTTGGAATTTTGCTATTTTATTATTTATATAATTATCATAATTAAATGAAATGTCACATCCTAGATAATTGAGATGGTTCACCTGTTCTATGATTTTGTTTCCTATTACTATTTTGGATCTGATTTGATTTTTCCCTTGGAATGCCATTACCTTAGTTTTTTCTATGGATATTTTGAGATTATATTGTTCACATATATTATGTAGTTTAAAAATATTTCTTTGAAGTTCGTCTTCTGTATTTGCTATTATTACCTGGTCATCAGCGTATAATAATGATTTCAAGTAGTGTGTTTTATCTAATTTTTGTTAATAATTGGATTATTTCTTATGGGGATACGTGAAACGCGTCTATGCCACGGAACCAAGCACTCCTGATGATATGCAACATCGGAGATCAAGGAAGCATACCAATCCATTTTAGATCACCGACTAGTCCTTGTAAGAAGATCCTTTCAAAACGTATTCGGAAATGCGGTAAACGATAACGGTGACTCTTTTGAACATCTACTTGGTGATTAGACACCTGTTCCTGTAGTAATAGGTTAAGGTACTTTGAAACAGGAAGTCTGTACATTGGTATACAGCCCATTGCTCCTGCCAATTCAACATCTTGTAGGAACTGTTCTAATATGACATAACTAATTATTCAAATTGTATTGTAAAGCCAATAAATAGATCTTTCATTCAATCTAAAATAAAATAGGAGGTTGCTTTTAAAACAGTGGCCAATGTTGTATCTGTTCTATAAATGTATAGAAACCTTTCCTAAGTATCTCCGCATACTCACAACGTTATGCGATTCACCTTTCAAGTATCAAACTCATGATAAAATATATGGTTTTCACATAACAATAGCAAACGCAATTCGTGAATCACCCGGTATAATCATGCACGATAGAGAAACAAAAGAACTCCGAAAATAAATGACAGGTGTAATGTATATTCGAAAGTAGAATTTTGTACCTTGTTAAATCCCATCGGAAACAATAACAGAATGTTGGGTCCTAGTATAGTTATTCAAAGAATACTCCATATTAAAAAATAAAAGTAAACATTTGGAATTATCTGATGTACTTCTGAGAGACACAGTAAGCAGAAACCTAAAACATTTGTAAGAAGTCAGAGGATAGCTATCATTATTACTAGGGATTTTTTTTTCAAATGCCCATTTTTTTTCAAATGTCATTTTGACAATTCTGGTGTTCTCTCCTGATATGGCGTACTTGTAACCCACTTCTGAGGTTGGGGCGCCTGGAAGGCGAGCTTACGCTGCCCCGATGATATGAGAGTTTATTATGATGGTAATGATGCGCCGGGAAAGGATATAAAAGTGCAAATTATGGTCGTAAAAGGGGGAAATGCCTTTGGCAAATAATTACGGAAGAGGCTAGTGAAGTGCTTTGTGTGGAGTGTAGCATTGTATGGTGCAGAGTTTTAGATATTACGACGGAATGAGGAAAAGGGACTGGAAGCTTTTGAGATGTGGATATGGAGAAGAGTGGAACGTATAAAATGGACAGACAAAGTAAGAAATAAACATTTGCTAGACAGAGTGGGTGACAGAAAAATAATGCTGGAACTCATAAAGAAAAGGAAAACAAATTGGATTGGCACTGGATAAGAAGAAACTGCCTGCTGAAGGATGCTCTAGAAGGAATGGTCAACGGAAATAAAGTTAGAGGCAGAAAAAGACATCAGATGATAGACAATATTAAAATAAATGGTTTGTATGTAGATACAAAAGGAAAGCTGAGTTAAGGAAAGAGTGGAGAATGCTGAATTTGCAGTGAAAGACCTGCTCTTGAGCAGAACACTATGAATGAAGGGGGAAAAAAGGTTCTGAAAATACATACATAAAGGTACGAATAAGGTGCTGCTGAAACAATTGACCTAAGGTTTAAACCAGATAATATGAACTCAGTTTATATGATATGCATATCATTTTGCAACACATGTTTCGTCTTTATAGAGCCCTTAACAGGTAATTCATAGTTATTTAGTTTATTGCAACATTTACTTCGCAAATGGAACATCAAAGAAAGATGCAATCAGATTTGATGAATTGCGTTTTTAATTCTTCTGAAAGTGCATACATCTTATCCTTCTTAACATTCGCCATGTTATTGTTGTGAAAACCCAGTTGTAATACTAATAAATAAATAATAGTTTTAAAAAACTAAAAGAACACGCTTTATTAGAAAACTAAAAAATGAAAAATAATTTTAATTTCCAATACGCTTGGGATAAAATTAAAGTGATCAACACAAAAATCATCTCCAACACATATAGAATAAAACTAGAGTTATCAACAAAAAGAAAATAATTTTACCATCAAAAGCGTGGGGTGCTCTATATCAATTAATATATTTGATAATAAACAGATATTGGTAAAAGCAAGCTCTCTAAGAAGAAAATGTAAACATCATAAAAAGCACCCCACGCTTTTGATGGTAAAATTATTTTCTTTTGTTCATAACTCTAGTTTTATTCTATATGTGTTGGAGATGATTTTTTTGTTGACCACTTTAATTTTATCCCAAGCGTATTGGAAATTAAAATGATTTTTCATTTTTTAGTTTTCTAATAAAGCGTGTTCTTTTAGTTTTTTAAAACTATTATTTATTTTTTATTTTTTAGTTTGAATATTTTACAGAATAAGATAAAAATGTAAATATCTTTAAATTCGATACTATTGTGGTATGAGCTAAAAGTAATACTGTTCTATAAAAAAAACAGTCCCAGCCGGATTTGAACCAGCGACGTATGGATTACTGAAATTATATACCACTAAGAATTCACTGCTCTACCAACTGAGCTCTTACAACGATTGACTAAAAAGTCGACAAGTCCGCAACGTATTATACCAGTTTTCATTTTTTTTGACTTTCGGATGATTCTGGCCAGGATTTTAGAAACAAAATATGAAATTATTGTATTGTCACGGGTCCTCTACACGTAAACAAAGTTTCAAGTCGATCTAATGTTTATAAGTGTGTGAAAATCGCGTTAAAAATTCCGTTACATTGATACAAAAACACTTTTTTTGATTTTCTGATGATTATGGCCAGGATTTTAGAAAATAAATATGAAATTATTGTATTGTCACGGGTCCTCTACAAGTATACAGACTTTCAAGTCGATCCAATGATTTTAAGTGGGTGAAAATCCCGTTGAAAGATTCCGTTACACAGATAGATACAGATCAAGCTAATATAAAGCGTGTAAAATACCTTATGGTTCAGACAAAGTAAAATACAGCCAGCACAAAGTCGGTAAATATAAAACTTAAATTATTGCTAGTACTAACTAAACTTATTTTAAACTGTATTTTGTGTATTTCGGGCTAAATGGCCGTGGTCTGGTTTTATTAAAACTCGACGTTTCGTCTACTACTGCGGTAGACATCCTCAGGAGATTCTGCGTGTTCTTTGACTTCTTAACTCTTCAAATGTCGGCTGCAGACATTTGAAGAGTTAAGAAGTCAAATAACACACAGAATCTCCTAAGGATGTCTACCGCAGTAGTAGACGAAACGTCGAGTTTTAATAAAACCAGACCACGGCCATTTAACCCGAAAGACATAAAATACATGAATCTAAATACCTGCCGTGAAAGTCTACAATTTTATTTTAAACGTTACAGCAACACTGTTGAAATTTAATTTTACTTCACAGCTGCAGATTGGCCATTGTTGCTGGGATATAAATTACTGGTAGTTTACATATTTTTTAAAAATATGTATTATTTACTATTGTTGAGATTCAACTGCAGATTGGTCATTGTTTCTGGGGTATAAATTACATAAGTTATATTTTAATATTTATTTAATACTGTTGACTTCCGATTGAGATTTTAAAAAACTGTTCGAACAGACAGGTGATTGGAGAAGACTACATAACAATGAACTACATGGTCTTTATAGGAAGCCAGATATAATAAGAACAGTCAAGTCTTGTAGACTGCGATGGGCAGGACACGTTGCACGTATGGGGAATGAAAGACTTGCATGGAAGCTTGTTGTAGGAAAGCCAGAGGGAAAACGCCCAGTTGGTAGACAAAGAATGAGGTGGGAGAATAACATTAACTATGATTTGAGGGAAGTAGATTATACAGGGAATGATTGGAAAGGATCAGCTCAGGATAAGGATGTATAGAGAGCTTATGTCCGCGCGGCCATGAATCTACGGGTTCGATAGTGCCAGTGAGTAAGTAAGTAAGTAAGTTCATGAAGAAGGAGATATACATTTCTCTGTCTCATCTTTTAAAAACTCAAAAAAAAAATGGAGGAAAAGTTGCTGAAGCAGAAAAAAAGAGGCGAAAAAAGAGGGCAAAAGTAGTAATCTCACGAAAAGGTGCAACAAATTAGATAATAAATTTATGGTATTATAGAAAGAATGATCGTTGCCCAAGTTTATTTATGAGACAGATTTATCAAAATATTTTAAAATAGTTTTCTACATTCTTTAGGCAGGAATAAGATAATTTATATTTATGTTAATACAATATTTATCAGATTTATGGACACCGGTATTTCATAAATTCATAATGAAATATTGTCACGGCATTTGTTCACACAACAGGTGCTAAACATAATATTACAGGTATGCTACAAAACAGAACACTCGTATCAACACTTCACTCATGTTCACAAGTTTCACCATGAAGTACTGGGCATTTGGACTGTTGTTTCTCACACTGGCAACTCTGTCACTAACTCAGGATGGCAAAATAGGTTATGAAGGTAACACTGTAGTTTAGATGTTCTATGAACCATCATCAGCATCAAGAATTAGATCATAAGGTCTGTTCCGAAGTCATGTTATAATTGGTCTGTTCATCATTTACTGGGTCTTCCTACATTTCTTCGTCCTAGTGGTCCGTATTGAAGAATCTGCTTCGGAATTCTGTTGTTATCCATTCTATTGATGTGGTCCATTCATTCGTCTCTGTATTGTGCAATCCTATCTTATATTTTACATGTGACGCGAAAAAAAATTTCTAAGTTCCAATCATTCACCATGCGCATGCGCCAACAGACGCGCAGCCGTTTACTCTATGGACTAACGGGATGGAGCCAACATATACACGCTATTTAAACGTTGCCAACGAACTCAAAAGCTAACCTAACGAAATATAAGTACTCTGAACTGTGAAAGACCAATCTAAAAGTTATAACCTAACGAAATTTGAGTTCTCTAACCTGTCAAAGAATACACGTTGATTTTATTTAGATTAAGTTAATTAGCACTGACTCTTATGTTGGCTGCACTGGAACACAGAATATTCGTTAGGATCAATATGACTGCCACGTCCTCATGTAGTTCAATATTGTGAAAAATATATTTAATAATCGTTAGAAAGATGTAAAACTCATTGTAAATGGTGGGAAATAATTTAAAAAAATGAAAACCTAAGAATAAAATTTGACAGGAGTTTATGAAGGAATTAAAGTCGCGTCACAGGTTGTAAAAGTTTAGCCGCTTAAATATATTTATTTCTATGATGATCTTGTAGAAGATTTCCGGGCTGTTGGCCGTGGTCTTGAGGCTTGTAATTCCCCAACGTTTCGCCAGAGACTGCGTCCGGCATCCTCAAGGGTTGTCTGAGTCTCAAGATAACCCTTGAGGAAGCCGCACGCAGTCTCTGGCGAAATGTTGGGGAACTACAAGCCTCAAGACCACGGTCAACAGCCCGGAAATCTTCTACAAGATCATCATAGTAACTCCGGCCGTGAAAGCCTAAGTCAATATAATATTTATTTCTGTTCGTATATTTTCATTTCGTTTCCGATCTGCTATTGTGTAGCCAGACACATCTCTCAAAAAACCTTATTTCTGAAATTTATATTGTTCGTTCCTGGTGTTTGGTTAAGACCAAGTGTTCCAAACCATATAGTACTGTAATGTTGAAACAGTCACTATTTTATAAAACGATATATCAGGATATTATTTGTGGACTTTTAAGCATAAAAACACGCAAATACTAAAATAGATAGGTGAATTGATGAACAGCCACCCACATATAGAAACCTTATATAGAGAGATGGAGTAGATAGAAACATACATGTGAATTTACAATACATAATTTAACAGTTTAACCTCCTACAGAGTGGACTTCACAAGCAGTGTGAGGTAAGGAAGCAAAGTAATACGGCTGAGTTTTAAGAAACTTGAAGTAGAGTTTGATACTCACAAGTATATTCCATGCTTCAGTGTTCTGCCCTAGGGCAGGTCTTTCACTGCAATAATAGCATTTTCATGATATATTTTGCAGCTTTACTAAGGAATTATAGGTGTGGTAGCTTCCCATTATTTTCCACACCGAGGATGATAATGATGATGGACAGATGTTCGGGGACCGTTTTGGGCCTCAAAGCTTCCTGACATTTGTCTTGCAGGTGAGGAAAAACCCCGAAAGTACACCTCACCCAGGAAGCTTGTCCCGATCCGGAATCGAACCCGGATTGGCTGCGTGACAAGGCAGCATGTTACCTCGAGACCGCAGCGGTGGACACTCAAAAGTCAATATGAAAAAATGTAATATAAATTTGCGATATAATAATTTAAAGTCGTTCTAAGAGCCCTGGAAAACCTGATTGTCAACAGTATTTTCAATATTTGATTTCTATTGAAACCTTAAGATTGTGAGAAAAAAAAATCCTTTAGAGTCCGAATTAATTTTTTGTTGATTATTTTGTTTTTTCTTGATTTATGTACTGGTGTACCCACAAAGTAGCCAAAAAAGTTATAAGTTATTAAATACAGTTGTGTTTATTAGTTGTCTAAAAATGACCGTGATATATATGTAATGTTAGTCACATATGGCAGCAAAAATCAATAACATTAAACACACCATATAACTTATCATACACGTAATTAACATTACTTACTTACTTACTTACTAACTGGCACTATCGAACCCGTAGGTACATCGCCGCGCGGACATAAGCTCTCCATACATCCCTATCCTGAGCTAATGCTTTCCAATCATTCCATGTATACTCTACTTCCCTCAAATCATAGTTAATGTTGTTCTTCCATCTCATTCTTGGTCTACCAACTGGCGTTTTCCTTCTGGCTTTCCTACAAGAAGTTTCCAGGCACGTCATTCATTCTCCATACGTGCAACATGTCCTGCCCATCGCAGTCTACGAGACTTAACTGTTCTTATTATATCTGGCTTCCTATAAAGACCGTGTAGTTCATTGTTATGTAGTCTTCTCCATTCACCTGTCTGTTCATCTCTCTTTGGTCCAAAAATTTTCCTAAGTACTTTATTCTCAAATACTTGTAATCTCCTTTCCTCTCTTAAAGTAAGAGTCCATGTTTCGCACCCATATAATATAACTGGTAGAATAATAGTTTTATATATTTAGCTTAACGTTTTTTGAAAGGAGTTGGGACATCAAAAGTCTCTGCAATGCATAATAGCATGCATTTCCAGAATTGAGCCTATGTTTAATTTCTTTGTGCATCTCATTCCTATTTGTGATTATTGTTCCTAGGTATTTGAATTCAGCCACTTCCTCAAAATTTCCCTCATTCGTCATTAGCTGTCCATTTCCATTATATACTGAATTTCTACGTGTGACCATATATTTAGTTTTACTGATATTTACTTCCAGTCCTAATTTCTTAGTGTTACTTAATAGTGTGTGCGTGTTGGCCTTTAGTAGGTAATTAACATTAGTAAATTATTTATTTCAATTATTTACCGGATGTGTTACACAGAAAAGCAAACAACACACAATCCCACGTCATATTTAGGACATTGCTTTACCAAAATGTTTCTCTACATCAATGGACCAGGCAGCTGATTTACCTTGATGCATGTCGAAGTCAACAAGATATCCTTTAGCGGTGTTCAAAGACCAGACTTTATATCCGAATTGGATGGGGTTTCCTCTTATAAACTTATTCAACCCGTATCTTCCAAAATATTTGATCAAGCTCTCATCGTATGATACATTTTTTCAGGCACAAATAAAGCACCAAACTTACACTTGAGTCGATTTAAAAGCGGTTTAATTTTTCACAAATTGTCTTTGTTTTCAGGGTTGAAATCATCATTGTTAGGAAAATGTATGGATCTCAAGAACTGTTCGAACCTATTCCTTCTCATTGCATTGCTCACTAATTTAATGTGAGTGTCATTATTCTCCTAATACATTCTTAATAATAATAATAATAATAATAATAATAATAATAATAATAATAATAATAATAATAATAATAATAATAATAATAATAATAACAATAATAATAATAATAACAATAATAATAATAATAATAATACTTTATTTATTCTGGCAGAGTTAAGGCCATAAGGCCCTCTCTTCCACTCAACCAGCACAAATATAAATAAATATTCGACAAATATAGATATACACTATACTAATTATAAACAGTTAAAGAAACAATAAATGTAGCAATGTAAATGTCATGTACAAACAAAATTTTATAGGGTAATAACAATAATGATACGATAATAATAATAATAATAATAATAATAATAATAATAATAATAATAATCCGATTGAGGGTCTTTCCACTTTTCAGCGGTTGCCCTTTTACCAGCCGGCTGCTTGCCCTTCACATCCACATGTGTCAATCACAGAGGTAGATGATCAACAGCCAGTGTAGGGGTGACATGTGGTTAGCATGTTGAGTCCCCCAGCCGTTATAGCTGGTTCCTCAACCTGGAGCCGCTACTTATTGTAGCTACCCAATTGCCTCACGATGCTGGGTGGGCACCGGTCCCATACTGGCCGAAATACCATGAGAAAATTTCTTCCCCCATGGAGACTCGAACCAGCGCAAGTCCCGTAGCTCTGCGCCAAGGCTTCCTACCTTAACCGCTCGGCTACGGCGCGGGACTATAATAATAATAATAATAATATAAATATGATACATTATACGGGAAACACCAATTAATATATCTATATCTTACACTGGATAATAATGAAGTCGAGTTTAGAGCAAATATAAATTTAGATTTCTTTTAAAAGATGTCAATGTCCGGCAGCCCCTTATTTCTTGTGGTAGGGAATTCCAGTTGCGAGAAGTGGAGATGGTATATGACATGGAGTGATGTGATGTCCTATGTTGCGGTATATTAAGTAAGAGACTATGTTGTGATCTTGTGTTTAAGTTATGGTTTGAGGATAGATACTGGAAACGGGATGATAAATAATTGGGAATCGAGGTATGTAGGATCTTAAATAGGAGAATTAGACAGTGCGATTTTCTTCTCTCTTTTAGATGTAGCCATGACAATTCGTGGAATAATGGAGAAATGTGATCGTATTTTCGAACATTAAATATGAATCTGATACACATATTATGGACACGCTGCAGTTTGTCCGACAATCCGTCACTTATGTCAGTTAGTAGAAAGTCACAGTAGTCAAAATGCGGCATCACTGAAGTTTGGATTAAAATTCTTTTAAGAGTTGTAGGAAGAAAATATTTCAGTCGCTTTAGGGAATGCATTATGGAGAAGATCCTTTTAGATGTTTGTTTTACTTGCTCATGCCATTTTAAATTAGAATCTAAGTAAAATCCCAAGTTTTTAACGACGTCGGTATAAGGAATTTGTTCATTATCTAATATGACAGCCGGCATATTACCATTGTTTATGAGGTGTAATAGCCTTGGATGTCCGATAATTATTCTCTAAGAAGGTAATTGATTGTACCCATTAAGAATAAGAATAGCTATAAAGCATCTAATTTCAGCTGCTGATTTGATAGTCTGGGGACAAATATTGTGCAATGCATATCTATTACATTCTTCTGTTATGAAGTCAGTAAGTTCGTGAGTGAGGAAAAGTTCTAAAGCTTCATTTCGATTGTTTTCTTCATGTGAAGGTAAATTACTAGCGTCAAAATCTCTATTGATATTTTTAAAATCACCGTCCGCTTAGATAGATAGATAGATGGAAAGCTCTGCGGCCATCACTTAAGTGTTGGCGGTGAGCGATCCATTTTGGTCCTCCTTAATAGGTAGAACCCCGGGTTCCTGTAAAATACATTAGCCCCGGTTTAAATTTTGAATTCAAATTTGAAGTTAATTAGCAGAGTGAAGTCATAAGCGGATCTTTTGGGGTTCTATTCCACATTTGCTCTTTGGATTGAGGGAAACCGCTTAAAACCTCAATAGGAATAGTCGATCACGCGGCATCTTGCCAAGTTTGGCTTTCGGATGACTCTACATTGGAAGGGCATCCAGGCTTCTCTTTATTTAAATATAATGTGCGTACATTTCAAATTATTACAATTATTCATACAATTATGGTAACGTGCATTTTTTATTTATTTTTTTACTCTTCAGTTGTTGTTGCTGTTCTATCTGTAGTTGTCAGATGATGTCAATTTCTCTGGAACTAGTGGGATGAACCCGTAGCAGTAAGATTATTATTAGTTTTTAATTTGTTGTATTTACATATTTTATTAATGCACATTATATGCCAATGTTGTAATTATAATTGAATATTGTGTAATGTGTTTCTGTGTGTGTGTTGTGTGTGTGTGTGTGTGTGTGTGTGTGTGTGAGTGTGTGTGCGCGCGCGCGCCCTATCAGCTTTCACCGGTCAAGTGTTGTCCAGGATCCATTTTGGACGCTTGTGTTTGTTATTGGCTGTTTCATAGGTTCCCAGCGATGCCACGAGTGGATTATCATGGCCTTCACATGTATTATAAAATTTAAGAGCCATGCGTTTAATATACTCCTCGATTGTTTCTACACCCGTTTGATCGTGTAATATGTCAACCGGTGTTACACGCGGTAGTTTTGTGATCATATATAATAATTTGTTTTGAAAAACTTGCAGTTTCTTTATGTGAGTTCTAGCTGCGTGTCCCCATATGGGGCTTGCATATGTGAGTATTGGCCTTAATAGTGCCTTGTAGATTGTTAGCCCTGTGTAAATTCGAATTTTGTTATGGTTATTTAAAATAGGGTATAGCAACTTCAATGTCCCATACGCTTTGCCTAAGGTATTTTGGATATGTTGTTTAAACAGTAGTTTTTTGTCGAGTGATAGCCTAAATAAATGGCTTCGTTTTTCCACTCGATGTTGTGTCCATAAAGACTTAATTGTGGGGGTAAATATCGATATTGACCCAATGTACATTTTTGTGTATTGTGTATACGATACCGGAAGAACTCGTGTCTCTGGTACACTTGGAAGGGAAGTTGCTTCAATTTGAGCTGGTTCGGGGAGTATTTATCTTCCATCAGCAGTTCGTGTTTCAGCCTCAGCAAGAAGTTGTTTTCCACCTGCATCTTCATCTCGTGAACCGTCATCAGTCAAGACCTTAGAATCGGGAGGGGCAATAAAAATATCTTATACGTCATCATTTTTCCCGCCAAATAAAGTGTTCAGAGCATCCTTGACTGTAAACTCTGGTGCTAGGATTTTAGAAAGTTCCATAAAAATAAACACAGTTTCTAAATTCTATTGGCCTCAAAAGTATTTTAAAAGAAATAAATAACATTTTATAAATTACACTGCAGAACATGATCTTGCACTTGATAGAGAAATCTGCTTACTTTACTGCCTAGCGTAACATTTATGTTACAGCAAACTTCAACACAACACTGTGCTAATTCTAAGTATTCATAACAACTAAATGTACCAAAAATGTTAATAAAGTAATACGTGCTCAAAGCGGAATGACATGGGACCATTTTTATTCCCATATTGGACAAAATTCCGTATTATAAAAAAACTGAAACTTGTTTATAATCTTACATTATAGAGTACCGTATAGGGGCCTATGTCTTTTTCTGTACCTTGGATTTATTGTAGTTCCGCTACCGTTGAAAAGTGAAGTATATTATGTATGATCGACTTGAGGGTAACTCGCGAAAAAACAGTCCCATTTCGTCAGCGTGAAAAATGTCTCTTAGGCGCGTATCCTGAAATTCAAGTATACAGTTTCGGTTTTCGCTCATTAACTGCACTTTCCCCACAAATTTCATTCCACACTACATTGTCCCGTCTTTTAAAATTGTCCAGCCAACCTGAAGATTCCTTGAAATCGTTATTCCCTTAGGGATTTAACAAGAGCTAGAGCTTGATTTTGGAGCATGGGTCCGGAAATGTTTGGAGATTTATCTTCAATCACTTTCACTTTTCACTTAATGAGAATGATACATAACGTTTCAGCCATCTGTATTCTGTAAATTCAGAACGCTTTCTGTGAGAGATCGGTCTCAGTACTTAACTAATTTAAGATTTTACAGCGCAATTGTTATTTGCAAGACATGTGTCTGTGTTTCGCATAAGGGTGTGCAATGAGGCCGAATCTATACAGTAAAAGCTCCTTATTCGTAGAGGATATGTTCCGCAAATATGCCGCGATTACTGAAACCGCGAATATAGAATGGTAATTTGTATGGGTATATAGGGGATACGTCCCAATGATACAGAATAAAATAAAAATTATCACAATAAAATAAATTAATGAGGGATGAATGTATGGACCACATCAATAGAATGGATAACAATAGGATTCCGAAACAGATTCTTCATTACAAACCACCAGGACGACGAAATGTAGGAAGACAAAGTAAATGATGGACAGACCAATTATAGCATGAGATCGGAACAGATCTTAAGGTATATTCCTTGATGCTGATGATGATGAAAAAACACGATAATTCAACGAACGTTGTTGTAATTTGAGCTTTAAAAAATTACACGATAAATCAATAAATATTGTTATATATATAAATCATGATTAAAGATACAGAGAACATTCAAAAATGAAATTAGAAAGAAACCAAGATAAAAATGTAAAATGTTATGGCGGTTCCCACATTATTGTTTGGATCTGAAACATGGGCTCCAGTGAAAAGACAGAAGGATAGAATACAGACGGCAGAGATGCGGTTCCTACGACAAGTAAAAGGATGTACACGACTTGATAGAATAAGAAATGAGGATATAAGAGAAGAATTGAAAGTACAGCCTTTATTGGATAAAGTCACGAATTACAGACAGAAATGGATTGATCACATGGATGGAATGAGTAAGGAGAGATATCCATTGTTAGCAAGAAATTATCAAACAAGAGGAAGACGTGATGTTGGAAGACCTAGAAGACGTTGGGCTGATGCATTATGAAGTCGGAACGGGCAACTGCCTAATCCCTGGAGTGATGATGATGATGATTAAAGTGAATTTTAACTTTTGTTTATCCCAAATTTTATGTTTTAATAGCGTGTTTTGTTAGGATTATAAAGTATAGGTTTTGTTGCCTAGTAACTACGAACTAAAGCGTCGCCGATTGTTAGAATAGTAGATAAATTATTTTTTATTCTTGGTTTCTTTCAGTCCCGCGCCGTAGCCGAGCGGTTAAGGTAGGAAGACTTGGCGCAGAGCTACGGGACTTGCGCTGGTTCGAGTCTCCATGGGGGAAGAAATTTTCTCATGGTATTTCGGCCAGTATGGGACCGGTGCCCACCCAGCATTGTGAGGCAATTGGGTAGCTACAATAAGTAGCGGCTCCAGGTTGAGGAACCAGCTATAACGGCTGGGGGACTCGACATTCTAACCACATGTCACCCCTACACTGGCTGTTGATCATCTACCTATGTGATTGACGCATGTGGATGTGAAGGGCCAGCAGCCGGCTGGTAAAAGGGCAACCGCTGAAAAGTGGAAAGACCCTCAATCGGAAAAAAATCGGTTTCTTCCATGAAAAATGTTTTTCCCCAATGCCCCACGTTGTCTTTTCGACATATCTGGTGTTCTCTCCTGGTATTGGCTTAATTATTGTAACCTACATCTGAAGTTGGACGCCTATAAGGCGGAGTTACTTTATCCCGATATTTTGATGGGTGATAAATGATAATGAAGCGGCAGGAGAGTTCTTAACATAAACTTAACCAAAATCCTTTAAGGAAACATTCTTATGGTTTGACCGGGAATCGAACCTGGGACCTCATGAACAGTAGTTAGAAACGCTGACCACTAACCCAGGAGGTTGGTCCCATGACAATTATAAAAATCTGAAAATCTACTGCAATTCTTAAAACAAAATATAAACAACGCACATCGTTTAAAAAAAAAAATGCTGTGAATTGTCAGTTTCATAGTTGTCAGGCAAACAATAAAAATGATAAAACCGTGACCATAGATCAGAATTTGCTTCTGGAATCGAATACATTACTTTTTTTTTATTTCAGCTTTCACGCCGTGTAGTAAGGAGACACCTTGTGAGATGACGGGCCATGTGTGTAGCATATACTTCGATAACAAGACCTACTGCTTTTTGCTGGAAGTGGCCACATATATAAATGAGACAATAGAAGGATCATAATTCCCAAAATATTTCATTTTCAAATAATAATAAAAAACACAGATATAAAGACTTGCATTATCTTAATTCCTGGAAATATCCTGAATGGAGAATCGGAGGTGAAAGTTTGTTCCTATCCCTATTATACGTGGGACAATTCTTAAGATTTTTCTTTCAAGCTGCTCCTAATGGAGAGATAATTGAACAAAGGCAACATGCCGGCAAACTCTCATTAGTGTCAATCACTGAAATTTTGCGAGGTTGCCAGCGTTTCTCTTTCTAGTAAATTTTCTTAGTAATTTATCAGTATTTGTTTGTATACTGGGAAAGACGACAATTCTGTCAACAATTTTTCGCACGTACTTACTTACAAGGGTGTGGGTTTGGTTAGCTGCTGGAAAGGGAGCGCTGGAAGGAAAGTATTTTAAGACTTGTCTTGTGAAATATATGATGAGAAAACTTCTAAATGCTTTTGAAATAGGAGGATTAAGAGTAAACATGGAAAAAACTGAATATCTTGTAGTAGGAGGAAGTGGACGAGATATATCCCTATCCCAAGGAATTATTAGAGCTGTTAAAAAATTTAAATATTTGGGATCACTTATTGATGAATCAGGGAGTTGTAAAGCTGAAGTAGATAGCAGGTTAATACAAGCACGAAGAGCCATAAAAATGTTGAATGGAGTACTGTGGAGTAGGACCATGTCAAACCACACGAAGAAGAGGATTTTGAAGTCTGTTGTGGAAAGCATAATGACTTATGGTGCTGAGGGATGGACTTTGGTAGAGGGACAAAAAACTAAGATCTTGGCAGTGGAGATGGATGGAATAAGACACAGTGCCAGGGTGTCCAGCTTGGAAAGAAGAAGAAATGAAGAAGTGAGGCAGATGATGGATATGGAGGAGACAGTGGTGGAAAGGATCGAAAGACGAGTTCTTCAGTGGTATGGCCATGTCAGGAGAATGGATGATGATAGGTGGCTCAAAACTCTTTTGGAATGGTCACCTTCTGGTAGAAGGAAACGGAGCAGGCCAAGAACAACTTGGAGAGGAGAGATCCATAGATTCATGAACGACCGAGGTCTGAAGAAGGATGAATGGCGTGATCGGCAAGAATGGCGAATGGGATACAGGGTAACCGCTGAGAAGTGGATAGGCCCTCAAAAGTAAAAAAAGTAAGTCTTTCACTATATGCCTACTAGGAGTTTGGTTTCCATTTGATTACATTTCTGTTCGGATCTGTGCTTTAATAATTTCATATTAATGTAAATTAATTGTTGTATTTATTGTTCAAATTGGATCCACAAAGCTGTTTATAATTATATACCAAGAGGACGAAGATCTCTGCGCCGTCCCTTATGAAATGTTGGAGGGAAAATTTTCTATAGGATCGTAACAGGCCTTGGCCTAATACTTCGAAGGAAGAAGAAGAAGAAGAAGAAGAATATATATTTTAATAATTTAAATTTTTGTCATTTTAAATAAATTTAATAGATTTAGGTTTGGGCATTTATAGGGATCAGACGGAAAATAAATTGATCCTTAATGGATAATTAAATCTTATAACTATAGCGGCCCCTACACGATCAATATTTACGTAAATATATAACACAGTATTTTGTACAATAGGTCTAGTATTATTTGACCAACCCACGCAGTGCAATAGTATTGCTCAATAAATTAATTCGCGGGTGATACTTGTGCAGTCAACATGTTTATTCAGACACTGTTAACACAGAACTGAGCTAGTATTTCACAATATTGCTAACAGACGACGCAATATTTACTAGATTGTACAATAAAAATCATACTGCTTTTGATTGACTCAATATAATGCGCAATCTTTCAATGTGATCTACAGACGCTCAATATTATTGTACAATGTCAATTATTGTGCAATATATTGACGTAAATATAGATCGTGTAGGGTCACTTAAACATTTAACTATCAACAGTGACATTTGGCTTGAGAGAACTTGGATGGTTCAGAGCACAAGTAGATCAAGTCCAAAAAGTGTACTAGGCCAATCTCATAAAACACTAACGTTAAAATAATTAAAAATATATTTCACCATGCACATAGTTTAAAATTAAACTTTTCTTCTTCTTCTTCTTCTTCTTCCTTTCCAGGATTAGGTCAATGCGACCGGTCTCAAGTCCATCGTTACCTTGGCCGTCCCAAAGATTTTTTTCCATGTGGTTTGTAGGTGTTGATCTTTTTGGGCAATCTTGTATTGCCCATTCTGTCCAAATCTTCTTTCCATTGGTATTTGTGCTCTTCTAGTTTATAAAGAAAAGAAACTATCTCCAGTTCATTTCTTATTGATTAATTGTGTAATCTATCCATGCGTGTATAATTAAACTTAATATGCAATTACAAAGAGAGTTTTAAATATATCTACAATGAAATAACGGCCCAATATTGAGCTTCAGCCTCTCCTTTGTTAGGAGTTACTAGACCAAATTAATTTACTTACGCTTATTTCCCTAAAGATGTCATGAATGTATGTAGTCAACACACCGACCCAACGAGACATCTACTGGGGAACTAAGATACTAGGATGAAGAAAGTCGGTAAAATTTGCACAGAGGCCTCTTTATTCAGGCTTAAGGTCTGTTATAAGCCTGAAATTTTTCAGACTCGGGTCTCACGGCATAAAATTCCCACCCGGAGGACTTGTTCTTCGGATTTTTCCACCCTAAAATCTATGGACAGAGGCTGGATTCGAACCCACGACCAGGCAAGGAACAAAACCACTGGTCCATCGCGACTCCCAAGAATTAATTATGGATTAATATATTTTACCCCCCCCCCCAGGAGCTATCACCTTGACGTGGTGGGGGGGGGCTTAGTACCCGATGAACCAGACGACCCTACTGGGGAAGATTGACTTAGGTTAATCTTGCTGGTGGGTAAGAGGCGAGGGGAACTAAGTATAGCTCACAACGAAGGAATGGCGTCTGTATCCATATTGGGCGGCCACATCTTCGTCAAGTCTTCAACGGTCAACAGGGCGACAAGGAATAGCACAGCTAAACTTGTAAGGCTTGAAGAGCGGAAGAAGCAACCCTCTCTTGGGGGGTGGATACCCAGAGGAGCATGTTTGGAGGCTCAGAGGAAGCAGCCCTTCCACCATCCTTGTCCTGCGAAGCGCTCGTAACGCTTCCAGGAGACATTTATCTTACTGAGAAGCTTCATGGAAATCAGCCGGATTGTCATAAATGGAACCGACCCAAGCAAGATAAAAGGATACGATTTGGAATAAAGGACATTTTGAAATTAGGAAATTGGAACGTAAGGGGAATAAATACAAAAGAAGAAGAATTAGAAAGAGAATTAAAGAAAAAATAAATAAATATAGCAACAATAACAGAAACAAAAAAGAAACTAAAACGAACAAAGGACTTAAAACACTATACTATGTTGTATAGCGGAGTAGAACAGACAACAAGAGCGCAGTGTGGAGTAGCAATTTTAATTGATGAAAAATGGAAGAACAAATTGAATAGCTATGAGTTTATAAATGAAAGAATCCTGATAGCCAGATTTAAAATTGAAAGAGGATATATGATGATAATTGCTGTGTATGCCCCAGAGGAAGGTAAGAAAGAAGAATAAAAAAAAATGTATAAAACATTACAAACATTAGTTGATAAATATACAAAAGATCATCATCTAATAATAAGAGGAGACTTAAATGCCAGAGTAGGCAATGTCCCTATACCTAATGTAATGGGAAATAATGGAGAAATAACAATAAATGATAATGGACAGGATTCGAGACAGTTTTCAGCCTATAATCAATTAAAAATAATGAATACCTATTTCCGAAAAAAGGACATACATAAATATACAAGAAGTGGATATAACTCAAGATCAATAATTGACTATTTAATCGTAAACAACAAGCTAGGAGCCTTGGTAAAAGATGTGAGAGTACATAGAGGCAGTGATATATACTCTGATCACTATCTCGTGATAAGTAAAATAAACATAATAGCTAAATGGCGGAAAAATAACATAAAGAACAAAAGGAACCAAGAAGAAGTATATAAAGTATATTTATTACAAGATCAAAGTATTAGACAACATTATGAAAGCAGAATGAATAAATATATATCAGAGATAGTGACGTCAGAAGATATAAATATTTAATGGGAAAATATATCAAATGTAATACATAAAACAGCAAATGAGATATTAGGAAAGAAAAAATAGAATAAGAAATAGGAAGGGCTTGAGAACTTGGAATGCGAATATACAAAATGCAGTGAATGAAAAACAAAAAGCATATCATACATACTTACGACTGAAAACAGAAGAATCTTATGAAGAATATAAAATGAAAAGGAGAATTGCTAAAAGCATTATAAGAAAAGCCCATCAGGAGTCATGGGATAAATTTATAAGCTCAGTAGAACATGATATGTATGGAAAACAAGAAATAGGTTATAAATTAGTGAAACATCTAAATCAGAATGAGAAAGATTCTGCCAGATTGAATATAACCCCAGAACAAGAATGGATCCAACATTATGAAAAACTTTGGAAAAAGGAGGAAATTGAAGGAAAAGAGAACAATGAGGAAGAAATAAAAGTGGAAAATATTGATGTAATAGACATAAATGAATTAAAAATGGCTTTGAAAACCACTAAGAATAGGAAAGCAACAGGATTAGATAATATAAGTATGGAGTTAGTCAAATATAGTGGAATATTGTGTAAACTACGAATACTTTATCTAATTAATATATGTTGGCAGACCTATGGGATTCCAACCACTTGGAAAACAGCAATTGTGAAGAATATATTCAAAAGAGGAGACCAGAGAAATTGCGAGAATTATAGAGGGATTAGCTTAATGAATACTGGCTACAAGATATATACGAAAATAATAAATAATAGATTGAGAAACATAACAGAAGTAATAATAAGTGAAAATCAAAGTGGATTCAGAAAGGAAAGGTCATGTATAGACAATGTCTTTACACTGAAACAACTCATAGAAAAGAGAAGAGAACATAACTTAGAAACTCACATAGGATTTATAGACTTGGATAAGGCCTTCGATCGAGTAAACAGACAAAAATTATGGGAAATATTACGAATGAAAGGATACCCGCTGTGCCTTGTTGAAACAATAAAGAAATTATATGAAGACACAAATATAATTATAGATACCGGATTCAAAAGAACAGATGCAATCAAAACAAATACTGGATTACGACAAGGATGTAGTTTATCACCCACTTTGTTTAATATTATATATAGACGATATTTTAAATAAATGGAAAGTTTTAGTGAATCCAGGAATAAGAATGGATAATAAAGTGTGCATAAATAATCTTCTATTTGCTGACGATGTAATCATAATACAGAAAAATGAAGACGACTTACAGAAATCAATGCATGCATTAAATGAAATATGTAATTATACGATCTAAAGATTTCTGTAAGGAAAACGAAGACCATGGCTTTTAGAGGAAGAGATCCAGTGAGAACCAAAATTATTTTAGAAAATGAAAGTATAGAACAGGTGTCTAGTTTCAAATATTTGGGCTGTGATGTTGGCTACAATGTGGAAAGAGATATTGACTCCAAAATAAATAAATTTCAGACGATGTGTGGAACAATACAGAGAACATTCAAAAATAAAATTAGAAAAGAAACCAAGATAAAAATGTATAATGTTACGGCGGTTCCCACAATATTGTATGTATGTGAAACTTGGGCTCCAGTGAAAAGACAGAAGGATAGAATACAGACGGCAGAGATGAGGTTCCTAAGACAAGTAAAAGGATGTACAAGACTTGATAGAATAAGAAATGAGGATATCAGAGAAGAATTGAAAGTACAGCCTTTATTGGATAAAGTCACTAATTACAGACAGAAATGGATTGATCACATGGATGGAATGAGTAAGGAGAGATATCCATTGTTGGCAAGAAATTATCAAGCAAGAGGAAGGCGTGATGTTGGAAGACCTAGAAGACGTTGGGCTGATGCATTATGAAGTCGGAACGGGCAATTGCCTAATCCCTGGAGTGATGATGATGATGATGATAATATCTTTTAACATATCACCATCATCATCATTTGAGCCTGTTTCCAATGATATCCCAACATTTGGTCGGTCAATCCATCTTAACATATTATTTATCCAAATATGACGACTGGATTTAGCCTACTTGTGTTTTTGCCATCAAATTAAATTACATTCAATTTAAGGGGGATGATGGGTGAAAAATTGACCATTTGAGATCAATATCGGCATCTTTTTTTGTTTTTTATACTAAAAAATAGCCTGCACTCTAGTGTATATGTTGGCAAAGTTTCACAATCCTATGACGCTTCTAAGTGCCCTAAAGTAGTGATTGGGGTTGTATGCAAGTCATTAAACTTGTTTTTCCACACTTTTATTTTCACTGCATTTTTGTACGTTCAAAATTGAATGAAATTCACAAATTTTGTCCTAGAAGGTTTAAATTTTTACTGCATGTCCTAAAGCAATGAGTAACAAAATAGTGCATGGGTTTCATGATTGGAGTAGTATATTCATCATCATCATAGTACATTCACGAATTTAGGCCATTTGTTGACCTGTTTCGGCCTCAAGAGAAACACCATCCAGAAATCTTTTGAGTGGACGTCCTGGTCTTCTTCTTCCTGCAGGTTGATATCTTAACATTAGTTTGGGTATTCTGTGATCTTCCATTCGATGAACATGTTGTATCCATCTTGACTTATAATCATAAATTTTGTTTTCTAAAGATTCCATGTGTAATTCTTCTAAGATGTCTTCATTTTTTTTTGTGATCTAGTAGTGTGAGTAGTATTTTAAGAAATAAAAAATAAAATGTGTGCGATTATTATTTTTTTTATAATTCCACGCATGACGTACATTATTTGTTTCTCCCTTTGTATTCACATTATAAGAATTCTAATGCATGATGTGTTTCTTTATATTTTAGGGGTATTGTAAAAAAACAGACATTTTCTAAAAAAATTTAGAACCCATTTAATTATAATATATGCATTTGTTAATATAATATTCAATAATTCATAAAATATATGTCTCACAAAAATGAAACTTAAACACCTCATTATGTATCATACAGTGAATGTGCAAAAAAAAAAAAAAAAAAAAAAAAAACAACAAGTCTCTACCTCAAAAATGTAGAAAATAGAAATTTCACCGTCCACCGCTCGCGAGGTAGGGTGCTGCCTTGTCACGCAGCGGCCCCGGGTTCGATCCCCGCTCGGGACAAGTTTCCTGGGTGAGGTTTTTTCCTCACCTGTAAGAGAAATGTTAGGATACTTTAAGGCCCAAACGGTCCCCGAACATTATCTGGCCATCATTATCATCAATATCATATTCACCTCATTAGAATAATTTTAGGTTTAAGGCCTCTCCTGGCGCATCATTACCCATCGTCATCAACCATCATATCATTGGGGCAGTGTAACTCCGCCTTCCAGGCGCCCCAACCTCAGAAGTGGGTTACAATACGGCAATGCCAGGAGAGAGTGACAGAAATTTCGAATGACAAACAGGTGGCATTGAAAACAGAGAGAAAAAAAGAAATAAATTTCACCCATCACCTCCCTTAAGAACATTCATAATGTCAGTGTTCGAACAGTGTGTTGCGGTGACCAACATATTCTCATCTTGTTTATTTAGCCCGGTCAAGTTAGCTCAAAAAATAGGGGTAGGCTTACAAAAATTCGCATAGAGCTGAAAATTGGTACGAATGTTGGGAACACCATTATGAATGAAATGTGAAAAGTCCCCATCAATTCTACATCTGCAAAAAAATATTCAAGGTCAAAGTTCGCGAATATAGGTTTTTTGCATTTTGCAGCCAAACGGTAAGTTGTATCATAAAAACAGATCAGACCAAAGTTGTAGACAATGTAATTATCTACAAAAAGTGTTTTTTATACTTTTTTCATAAGAATCGCCATTCCTGAGATATCACCATTTGAAACACCGAAGGCAATAATATGCATGCTTTTCAACCGCAAGTTAATCTCCTATGCATCATGGGATATTTAATATAATAAAAATATTGGTTGAGTAACTTATAGGCCTATATACAAATTATATATTATATGATTGTGGGAATGTACAAAAAAAAAACTCAGTCCCTAAGTACGTACAGCCTTAAAAAAATTATGGCGAGTAGATGTTTTTAAGTTCGAGAAAGAAGGCACCTGCGCATGGTCAGAAGTGAGCTGTCTCATTCCGATGTGCACGACTAGTTGAGAAAATAACATATGTCCTAATTCGACGACACAGATTCTGCTCGAATAGTGGCATTGCAATTCAAAAAGAGAAAACGATTTATTGGTGTGAATCGGGCTCTCAAAACTCTTAACATTCCACCCTCAAGAGTTACGACATCAAATTATTCAAAGGCTGTACAAAGCTATCCGCACGCTCTCCTTGTCAAAGGAGTAGGGTAATTAACCGCTGACGTGTACTGTATCGGTCCACCAACGATACAGGCCTATTCGTGACGTAGCGGAGGCAGTGATTATCTGCTTCCTCACTTGAGGCCCATTGCCATTCTAAATATCTATGAAGTGGTGTCTTCAGATATATTCAACATCCTTCCAGAAAAATGGAGATTATTCGTATTTTAAAATAACTTTGATGTTGAATATTGTACAACGGATTGGTTTAGACACCACAGAAATCAACATTACCATATATATAAATTACGTGTCACGTTGTTTGTCCTCGATGGAATCCTAAACTACTGAACCGATTTAAAAAAAAATATTGCACACTGTGTGCAGTTTGATCCAACTTGAGACTTAGGGAAGTTTATAACTAAATTTATAGTCGCATTATTTTTATTGCAAATTATTTGTTTATTATTTAACAAAGAGTTATAATTATCTGTGAGTTCCATACGATTCTAACAGATGACCGTGTAAGGTATTTGGTTTATTATTTAACCAGGTGGCTGTGCTTTTTGTTGCAGCCGCGAATTTCAATTGAATTACAAATATTGATTATTTCATAATTTAAGTGTGTTTGTGTTTATTTTATTTTCAATATATTGATAATAATATTAATTTCGTGTGTAAGTATTAGTTTTAAGTAATCTGGTTGAAAGACAGCAACCTAATTTAAATTTAACTGGACTGAGAAGGGACATTTAACAATATGGCGAATCAGTTCTAGAGACCATGAATGATAAGATATCAAGTGAATTTCCGCAAATTGGTATGGGCCTATGTCACATAAATCTTACATTTAAGAAGAATGTCAATTTAAAAACATACGAAGGTCCTAAGTAACGGAATAACACAAGTGTAAGTAAGTCTGTTAGTTATAATAATATGCCTAATATTACAGAAACAATCTCCATGCCTCAATTAAATGAAAAACAAGATGACTATAATACATTACAAGATGATATTACTATACCGAGACTTCTTGATGATGATGATGAGAATCCAAACTGCCAACAATTTCGTAGAAAAAAACTAAAGTGTAATTAAATCAGCAAGCCTCCTCAAAATATTCCATCAATAAATGTATATAATCCTTATGATACACTTATGGATGATACTGAGAATGCAGGCAACATAAATTCATCTCAATCAACAAAACCACTTCCACATAAACCACCATCCATATTTATACCGGGTGTAGTTAACGTACCAGAACTAAAAAATTGTGTAAAATAAAACCTTTCTGATTTAGATTTCTCACTTAGTTTACTACAACATAATTTAACATATACCTTAACACTACAGCAACGCGTGGCCGGGACTTCTACACACACACACACACACACACACACACACACACACACACACACACACACACACTACACACACACACACACACACACACACACAAACACACACACTAACACATATATATATAACAAAGAAGGATTAGTTACACTATTTATAACTCAAGAACGGCTGGACCGATGTTTATGATCTTTGATTTGTTGTATTTGTTTCCGCTCCGAATACCAGGTAACTATTAAAACATCGGAAAAATTAACTAAAAATTTTTAAAGGCGGTACGACGTTCGCCGGGCCAACTAGTATATATATATATATAAAACTCAAGGCTTGATGATGAAAATATTGATATATAATAATAATAATAATAATAATAATAATAATAATAATAATAATAATAGATTATACAGGGGATGACTGGAAAATATTGGCTCAGGATAGGGATGTATGGAGAGATTATGCCAGCGCGGCCATGAACCTACGGGTTTGACAGTGCCAGTGAGTTAGTTAGTAATAATAATAATAATAATAATAATAATAATAATAATAATAATAATAATAATAAATGAACTACATGATCTTTATAGGAAGCCAGATATAATAAGAACAGTTAAGTCTCGTAGACTGCGATAGGCAGGACATATTGCACGTATGGGGAATGAGAAACTTGCATGGAAGCTTCTTGTAGGGAAGCCAGGGGGAAAACGTCCAGTTGGTAGACCAAGAATGAGGTGGGAGAATAACATTACCTATAATTTGAGGGAAGTAGATTATACAGGGAATGATTGGAAAGAATTTGCTCAGGATAGGGATGTATGGAGAGCTTATGTCCGCGCGGCCATGAACCTACGGGTTCGATAGTGCCAGCGAGTAAGTAATATAACTTGTTCTTTTCAGACCTGTATTGCTAAAAATATTATATTACAGAAACGCTGTAGCAAAGGAAAATAAAGTATAAGACATAATTTCAAATCCCCATTGAAACAAATTAAAAATATATTTTATTTTCGTAAAAGCAAATAATTCAGTAATATTAATGAACTTGCTGTACCGTGCTTATTTGTTCTGAAGGTACAACATCGGATTTGGAATAAATTAACTGTCGCTAAGCTAACATCACGTGAACATAAAATATTAACAAGTAGAAAAGCCACAGCATGCATCAACACTGAATTTGAAAGTCACATTGGAACATTTTTTATTTCCATTTTGACGTATTGTACCTAGGAGTATATACAAATTGAAACTATTTTTTATGAACCAGTATTATTCTCCTTCGCGTTGCCGTACCATGGTGATGGATCTTTACTTTTCACGCCGGAAGCCATGATTCGATTTCCGGAGTGTCAGATAATTTTAAATTTAATTTCAGGCTTAGGAAAATTACCCCTGGAAATCTTCAGACTCGAGACACACGGTTTAATGTCCCTCCCGGAGGACATTTAAAATTTATGATAATAGGCAGGCTCCTGATATTTAAAATTTTTGTCATTTTCCAAACAGCTTTATCATAAGTAATGCCACGAGTGATTTCCAAATTATCGATAAATTCACGACTCACGAAGTGAGAGTGAATTTATCTAGAGAATTTTGAAATCAAGAGTGGCATTTGTTAGGACTATTTAACGAATAAAATTAAGCTGTTTACTCACAAATCATTATTTAACTATGGTTATTTTAAAATATTTATATATTTAATGTAAACGGCGATGTTTGAAAACAAATGAGAAACGATAGGTACGCTTCTACTGCTTCTTTTGTTTATCACTGCAACCAGATCATACTATTTATTGCCAAAGGAACGCAATATTGTAAGGAGGAGCTTTCTTTAATATGGTAATTATAACACTGATAAATATTTGGTGAAACACGACTCTGATTGGTTGTAAAACAGAAATCATTGAAACGTGATTGGTCATTGACTCCCATTTGGGGCATGAGTTAAATAGTCCTACAAATATTTTCTGTGAGTTAGCTACTCACTTCCCCGACCAATTAAAATTAAACACTGTTATTAATGTAATAATAATAATCATCATCATGCAGATATGGAGTTCCTACGTTCAGTAGCAGGTGTGACAATTTTGGACAAGAAAGGAAGTGAGGATATTAGAAAGGACTTAAATATTTTCAATTTAACAAATAGAATTGACATAATGAGAAACAACTGGTACGAACATGTCAAGATAGAATCCCTCAGCTGTTACTAAAGTACAAACCAATAGGACATAGAAATGTTGGACGCCCATTTACTAGATGGGAGGACTCATTAAATCCCACTTGATGTGAAAACAGGTCAAAGGGCCTAATTCCACGAATCAGAAGAAGAAATCATCATCACTCCAGGGATTAGGCAATTGCCCGTTCCGACTTCATAATGCATCAACCCAACGTCTTCTAGGTCTTCCAACATCACGTCTTCCTCTTGCTTGATAATTTCTTGCTAACAATGGATATCTCTCCTTACTCATTCCATCCATGTGATCAATCCATTTCTGTCTGTAATTCGTGACTTTATCCAATAAAGGCTGTACTTTCAATTCTTCTCTTATATCCGCATTTCTTATTCTATCAAGTCTTGTACATCCTTTTACTTGTCTTAGGAACGTCATCTCCGCCGTCTGTATTCTATCCTTCCGGTTTTTCATTGGAGCCCAAGTTTCACATCCATACAATATTGTGGGAACCGCCATAACATTATACATTTTTATCTTGGTTTCTTTTCTAATTTTCTTTTTGAATGTTCTCTGTATTGATCCACACACCGTCTGAAATTTATTTATTTTATAGTCAATATCCCTTTCCACATTGTAGACAACATCACAGCCCAAATATTTGAAACTAGACACCTGTTCTACACTTTGATTTTCTAAAATAATTTTGTATCTCACTGGATCTCTTCCTCTAAAAGCCATGGTCTCCGTTTTCCTTACAGAAATCTTTAGATCATATAATTTACATATTTTATTTAATGCATGCATAGATTTCTGTAAGTCGTCTTCATTTTTCTGTTTCGTAATCCAGTATTTGTTTTGATTGTATGTTCTTTTGAACCCGGTATCTATTATAATTATATTTGTGTCTTCATATAATTTCTTTATAGTTTCAACAAGGCACAGCGGGTATCCTTTCATTCGTAATATTTCCCATAATTTTTGTCTGTTACTCGATCGAAGGCCTTATCCAAATCTATAAATCCTATGTGAGTTTCTAAGATTAGTTATGTTCTCTTCTCTTTTCTACGAGTTGTTTCAGTGTAAAGACATTGTCTATACATGACCTTCCCTTTCTGAATCCAATTTGATTTTCATTTATTATTACTTCTGTTATGTTTCTCAATCTATTATTTATTATTTTCGTATATATTTTGTAGCCAGTATTCATTAACCTAATCCCTCTGTAATCCTCGCAATTTCTCCGGCCTCCTCGTTTAATATATTCTTCACAATTGCTGTTTTCCAAGTGGTTGGAATCTCATAGGTCTGCCAACATATATTAATTAAATGAAGTATTCGTAGTTTACACAATATTCCACTATATTTGACTAACTCCACATTTATATTATCTAATCCTGTTGCTTTCCTATTCTTAGTGGTTTTCAGAGCCATTTCTAATTCATTTATGTCTATTACATCAATATTTTCCACTTTTATTTCTTCCTCGTTGTTCTCTTTCCCTTCAATTTCCTCCTTTTTCCAAAGTTTTCCATAATGTTGTATCCATTCTTGTTCTGGGATTATATTCAATCTGGCAGAATCTTTCTCAGTTTGATTTAGATGTTTCACTAATTTATAACCTATTTCTTGTCTTTCATACATATCATGTTGTACTGAGCTTATACATTTATCCCATGACTCCTGATGGGCTTTTCTTATAATGGTTTTAGCAATTCTCCTTTTCATTTTATATTCTTCGTAAGATTCTTCTGTTTTCAGTCGTAAGTATGTATGATATGCTTTTTGTTTTTCATTCACTGCATTTTGTATATTCGCATTCCAAGTTCTCAAGCCCTTCCTATTTCTTATTCTATTTTTCTTTCCTAACATCTCATTTGCTGTTTTATGTATTACATTTGATATATTTTCCCATTCAATATTTATATCTTCTGATGTCGCTATCTCTGATATATATTTATTCATTCTGCTTTCATAATGTTGTCTAATACTTTGATCTTGTAATGTAATAATATTTAGGAATATTATATAATTTAATTAGAGCGGACGTAAGACAGGAAATTCATGTTAATATTCAGTTTAATGCCACCTGTCTGCAATGTCATTATTCTAGTGGCAAGTTTGCTATTTTTACCTGGATTTTGTTTTGACAGATACCTACTTATTTTTAATTTTTCCACATATCCTATGAATTTAACATAGATTATGTAAGAACGTTATGGGCTTACGGGCGTCCTGTAATTTTTCATTTCTAACCATCTGGTTTATTGTATTCCTCAATAATAATTGTTTGTATGTCTGTAAGCCTGTTCCTTATTCTTCCTGCATTTCCTGTATGCTATCTCTCTCTCAGCCATTCTATTCTATAGTGTGCTGCCCTAGAGTAGGTCTTTCACTGAAATCGTACCATTTTCATTCTATGCTTTGAAGCTTTACTAGGGAAATATAGGTGTGAGAGCTTCCCGTTGCTTTCCACAAACAAGTGAGCGGAAATTATCAGACATAGTTATTAGTAGTGCTTGGAAGTTGAGGAAACATACTTCATCATCATCATCATCATCATCGTCATCATCATAGTATATTCACGAATTTAGACCATTTGTTGACCTGTTTCGGCCTCAAGAGAAACACCTTCCAAAAGTCTTTTGAGTGGACGTCCTGGTCTTCTTCTTCCTGCAGGTTGATATCTTAACATTTGTTTGGGTATTCTGTGATCTTCCATTCGATGAACATGTTGTATCCATCTTGACTTATAATCAGAAATTTTGTTTTCTAAAGATTCCATGTGTAATTCTTTTAAGATGTCTTCATTTTTTTTTGTGATCTAGTAGTGTGTATCCTGCAGTCCTCCGAAGATATCTCATTTGGAAAAATACTTTACTCTCGTATTCTATATCTAAAAACGAGACCGAACATAGTGTGTGTATATATATATATATATATATGTGTGTGTGTGTGTGTGTGTGTGTATGTGTGTGTGTGTGTGTATGTGTGTGTGTATGTGTGTGTGCGTGCGTGTGTATGTGTGTGTGATATGAAAAGAAAAATGAATGCTTGAGTCGGGATTTGAACCCGAACCTTTAAACTCTGTACGTTTAGCGCTCTAACCACCTGAGCTGCCTAATTATTCCAAAACAAACATACATTCTTTTCTTATATATGTAGTATTCTCAAATCACACAAGAGGTAGCGGGAAGTCGTTCCAACTGACATCTAGTGGTCACCATAACAGGTAAGCAAATTTTTAAAGAGAGTATTTACTTTATAGCAGTAACGCTAGTATATTTAGTATTTTTTTGACATTTGACAACGAAGTAATATATATAGATATATATTTATATGCAGTTTGGGTCATCTTAGGCCAGAAAATGGAGGGGTTTCGGCCTTTTAGTTCTTTTTCCATATTTTTTTTTGGCTTAATGGCCCTTTTTGGACTTTTTTTTTAGATCTTCCTGTTTTTTTTAATTTTACCTTCTTTTTGAATACATTTTACCATTTGTATAATTCAAGAATATGCAGAGTCTAGTCTCAAATCCAAATTATTTTTAAAAACTTTAATTTTACTTTCAAAGACGTTTCACGTTGTAAACACTTTTGATCTGCGAGAAAATTTTACAAAATAACCCGTTATTTTTAAACAACCTACTGACAGGAATACCAGCCTGTCAGTATAATAAATAAAGTATGAAAGAAGAAGCATTTTCAGTTATCGATTATTTTTTTGCAATTTATGTTGCATTTAACTACAATTTTGTACTTTTAAACACTTTTTATTAGATTCATTAAAAGTACAGTTGAAGCTAAAATTGAGGCATTGACACTGGAAAGGTACTGACCCATATCTAGAACAATTTTACAGGGGAAGCAAAAAGAAGAAACACTTTTGAATTTAAATATAAAATTAAACTTGTTTAATTCGGAACGTGAATAATACGGAAATCTGTCCAATGTGAACAAATTGATTGGTCCCGGCGAAATAATAGTAATTTCACGGGGATTTATTTTGCATAAAACGGAATCTGTCCAACGCGGAAACGGAAGGATATTTCTACAAAATTCATAATTTTTACAAAGCGGAAAGACAGAGAAATAAATTAGTCCCACTTAATTGAATTTCCGTTAGGCAAAAAAAAATATTAAGGGATGATTCCTGCCGCCGGGTGAGGTAGAGATTCTACCTGTACCTGAAATTTTATTTCGGCCTCACTGCACACCTGTTATGCTAAATACAGGTACCTGTCTTATAAATAACCATTTCACTGTACAATCGTAAATTAGTTTAAGTTCTGAGACCGATCTTTTTGAATTTACGGAGTAAAGATGGCTAAAACGTATGTATCATTGTCATTAAACGAAAAAGTGAAAGTGATTGAAGAGAAATCTCCAAATTTACGGACCGATTCTGTTGTTAAATCCCTGCGAAATATCGATTTCAATGCATCTTCACGTTGACTGGCCAGTTTTAGAATACGACACAATGTAATGTGGAATGAAATTTGCGGGGAATCAAAGGATGTGGACAAAAATGTAGTTAGTGAGCGGAAACCGAAACTGCATACTTTGGGAATCTTCACGATACGCGCCTAAGAGACATTTTTAAAGCTGACGAAACGGGACTGTTTTTGGTACTCTATAATCTAAGATTACTAACAAGTTTTAGTTTGTCTAATGTGGAAATAAAATTGGTCCGATGCGATTCAGCTTTGAGCAAGTTTTACTATATTATTTAAAGATAATATGTGTAACTATTTTGCAAATACAATTTCTTGCTTAGTGGTGTCAAAATTATACTAAAATTAACGTTGGGAAAATTGTTTATTGCTTCCCCCGTTAACGTTTTTTCTTTTTATGACTTACTACCTTTCCCATATAAACGCCTCAATTATTATTTAATTTTAATTTGTTTTTAACATCCTTTTTGAGTTTTTAGGTTTTTTGGGATGCTTTTAGGTCTTATTAAAGATGTTTTATAGGCATTTTATAGGTCTCCAACTTCTGTGCCTAAATTACACTGGTCGATAAGGTTTTGTTCACAAGAAATATGATTGGTGAATCTAGTGCATGTTTTCATACTGAAATCAGATATGTAGTCAGAATGTTTCCATCAGGCACAGATTTTTTGTGACTGCTACATTTAAAATCGTATTTCAGCATTCTCTTTGACCTTTCATAGGATCCTTTACCCTATATTTACAGATTTTATTCAAATTGTATTCAAGGAAATTATACAAAATGTCATGCTGAAGCATCAAAAAACAAGACTGCTCAGGTTCATTCATGTTTTGACATGCTCAGACCGGTTAATCTGGAATTGTGATGTGCCAGTCTCACTACATTAAAAATAATGGCCTAAATGTGAATCTCTTATCCCTGGCCATAAAAATGTGTCACATGTCCCTTTAGACAATCCTACAAAAATATATGTATCTCCATTGCATATTAAATTAGGAGTAATGAAAGATTTCGTCAAAATTATTGATAAACTTTCTGAAGGATTCTTGTACTTGAAATAAAAATTTTCCCCAAAATCAGTGAATTAAACTGAAAGAAGGAATTCTTATAGGGCCACAAATACGATCATTAATGGCTGATGAACATTCTGAGGACTGTAAAATCCACTTGAAAAAGCAGCCTGGTAGTCTTTCAAAATTAGGCTATATGTTGCAATTTCCTTGGAAACCATAAAGCAGACAACTATCGTGGCCTAGTGGCTGATCATCTATATTCTAATAAAGCAACATGTACCAGTATTTAAAAATTCACTTCTTGGGCTTTTCACTTTGACTTCTTCCCGGAAATTTTTGGGGCTGTCAGCGATGAGCACGGTGAGCATTATAATCAGAAAATGTCTAGAATGGAAAACAGGTACCAAGGCAAGTGGAGTTCTAATATGCTGACTGACTACTGTTGGACTAAAAAGAGAATGTTTCAGATGCAAAATATACCCGAACATCACTATCTATGACTTTCTAGGCAAATCAGAATGAGTAGTATCATAAAAAAATCAAATGAATATCATACAAAACTCCTGCCTGATAGGGAAAACTGAAATGATATTTGAATTCAGCATGAAAAAAATACTTCTTCTTCTTCTTCTTCTTCTACTACAAGGTTTAGGCTATGCAGCCTGTTCCGGCGAAGTTAAAAGTGGAGTCCATCTTCTGCGTGGTCGGCCATCATCTCTTGGTCCTCTGGGATTACACAGGAAGGTTCTTTTTGGTATTCTTTCGTTGTTCATTCTCATTAAGTGTTCTGTCCATTTCTTATTATTTTCGCTGATTTTATCTTCAATTTTATATATATTTAATTCTTCTCGTATAGTTTCATTCCTTATTCTATCCGCTCTTGTGCATCCTTTCACATTACGTAAAAACAGCATTTCCGCAGTCTGTATCCTGCTTTTATCCCTTGATTTCATTGTCCAATTTTCACTTCCATACAACAACAAAGGAACAGCCATTGTTTTATATAATTTAAGTTTCTTACAGAATATAATATTTTTTATTCTTGTGAAAAAAAAGGCTAATTTTTGTAGGCCAGTGTTATCAGACATCCAGGGTGCAGGTGATCTGATTGTTGGTCTTGATAGGCACATGGCCGTAGAGTACTGAAATTTCGCAAAACAACCAAAACTGAATATTATTAGTTGACAGGGAGCACATATTTCAGTAGGAATATCAAATTTTATTTTTTAGATGTACACAAATGTGAGGGCAATTGATTGTGTTTTTATGAACTGCCATGAGTTAAGGATACAGGAAAAAATAAAAGAACTTTTGCAGAAAAACAAAGCATATTTCGAAAAAAATAAATAATGAACATTTAAAAATGAAGCTGAAGGTTTATCTATATAACAGAAATATTACTAATGACCTCATTAACTTTTTATGTCTCTCCTACGAATGCATTATATTCCTCACGGCAAAAAAAAACGCAGTGTGGAAATGAGCAATATTGGAATAATGGTATTTTAATTGAAGCAGCGAGTATGCTACGCTAATTTACACTTTTACCGCAATTCACTGAATTTTTAATTTCGTTAAAATTTGATACAATTAAATTGACGCTAAATAAAGATTAATACCACACGGAAAATTAAAATATATGAATAATTACAATGAAAATCATTTTAGTATCTGCATACTTTATTATGTCCGCGCGGCCATGAACCTACGGGTTCGATAGTGCCAGTGAGTAAGTAAGAGTAAGCATACTTTATTAAAACATCACTTTTTCCACAGGGTATTTCAAAACATTAGCAGGTACTAGAGAGAAATGAGTATTTTTTATGTTTTATTTCTTTAGAATATGACTTTTGCTTACGTCAGCCCCTCAAGTAACATTTCTGGATATTTTGTGAAATACTTACTTCACTTGACGATGTACCTTTAACATCTAGATCATTAATGTCGTCTTTCAAAGCCGTAATGAAATGAGAGAGACTTTTACAAGCAAGGTCACACCGCTTCTAACATTCTTGGTTTATGTCCACCAGGAAATTCATATGTCAATGTCATTAATTTTGGATCTTATTCTATTCTGAGAAATTAAGTTTTATTCTGATAATTTATACTTAAAATTAAAATATAAAATTATGGAATATTCACCCGAAAAGTCCGTCTCCTCAACTTAATTAATAATTTAACTTTAGCGCTTTCGGGACTTGTCCCATCATCGGCAGGATTCAAAACTGGTGTTTCACTGAAGATCTGGTAGAGTGGAACACCAGTTTTGAATCCTGCCGATGATGGGACAAGTCCCGAAAGCGCTACAGTTAAATAATTAATTAAGTTGGGGAGACGGACCTTTCAGGTGAATATTCCATAATTTTATGTTTTAATTTAAATAATACCTCAACGGAACACATCATGAATGTTATAAAAGTTAATTGATATTTTATTTTTTTTATGTGCTTTATGTTGTTAACAATAATTTAATTCAACGATTCTATTTATGACGAAATTGATGCTAGGAATGAAATTCCAACACAGGATTTCCCCTAATTATTGTCTTTTCTCTTATCATTGCTATCAATATTATTATTATTATTATTATTATTATTATTATTATTATTATTATTATACTAGATAATACCGGCGTGCGCTGCTACGCCTAAATAAATGAAAATTACTGTGCTTTTATGTTTAGTTCAATAAAGGAAACATAATTATAAATGTATATAGTAATTATTTTAAGATTCTCTGTACTGATTACACGGTGTTGCCCGGGAATCTACTTATCTCGATCTTCTTGGCATAAATGAGCTAAAAGACAAAATTCGTTATTGTGAGTTATTCGTAAAAGAATACCCGCCATGTGCTGCTATGCTTGCACATTAATCTACGTACTTGTCTCGATCTTCTTGGCATCAATGAAAGACAAAAATGGTTATTGTGAGTTATCCGTAAGAGATAAACATATGCTGTCGCGGACTTTTTTGTAGAGGTTTTTGAGACATTCAATTGTGTGTACATTAAATTTGTGTATTTGTTATGGTTTAGGCAGCGTAAGCCATTTAAGCGTCCAAAAAGCTACTTTTTTCACGTTTTCTACTACAAAGGGCAACTTTTAATGGTGTAGGAGTTGTGTATCACGGCTCTCTTATACGTAGCCTATGTTAATCCCGGGAATCTCCTGAACATTTTACAAAATGTCCCATCACCAATCGAATCAGCGGTATGGCTGCGCATAAAGTACGAACAAACAAACAAACATTCATTTTTATATATTAGATTAAGGATTTTCTCTACATTACAGTAGTTATGCTTCAGCTCAAATGGAATTTGCTCTGCCAACAGATTTGTATCCTCAGCATCTACTACTTTGAGGTCTCTGCTGATCATGTTTCTTCTTCACGTCATCCATCCACTGTTCCCTGGGTTTCGCCCTCCTCCTCCTGCCTTCAGCATTCTAATTAGTATCATTCTTGGAATTCTATTATTCTCCATCCTCTTCAGATGTCCAAACCATTTCAATCTTCGTTCTTTTGTTACTTCTATAATATTATGTTTAATATTCATTATATAATTATAATAATTATTATTATTTATAAATCTTCCTATAACCGAGTTAGTTACTTCAGGTGGTAATGTCTGAGACTCGTGTTCGATGAGATGAGGGTTCAAACTCCAATGCGCCCAAGATGACTTGAGAAATGTTTTTTCTGGATTTACTCAGTTTTAAAGGCAAATTCAGGCTTCGAATTTAATTACCAATATCGTAATAATAACAATTCTTCTTCTTATTTAGGAATATTCCACAATAGAGTGTATCTCCATCAACCCAATGTGATTTGTCTCCAGAGGTTCCTGTCTAAAGCATCTTCTTCCCTCAAACCTCTAGCTTCCATTCTTCTCTTCACTCCATCCATCCATCGATCTCTAAGACTGCTCCTTCCACTTCTTCCATTAGCTTTCGAATTAAGGATCGTATTTGATATTCTCTCTTCTTCCATTCTTATGAGGTGTCCATACTCTTTCAAACGTTTTTCCTAATATATTTTTTCAACGTGCATCGTTTCCCATATTCTGCTGTTTCTGACCTTATCCCTTCTTGAAATTCTTGCCGACTCCAAAAATCCATTTCTACTGCTAAGAGCTTGTTGGCTTGTTTTCTACTTACTGTCCAAGTTTCGGATCCATATAATAAAATGCTTTGTAACAGAACTTGAAATATAGTTTTCTTCGTTCTGTATATCATATTTCTATTCCAAAGCACTGATTCTGAAATTAATACAGTGAAGTTAATAAAAAATACATATAACAGATTAGAATAATGCAACATATTTGATATACGTAAATATCCTAGACACGAAAGCCTTTAGATGTTGGAGCATGTATAAATAAAAATTAATAAATATCTCATTGTTCATGCTGTACTTGCAATTTACAAATGAGATTGGGATAGGTTGTGTACCTTTACAAAGGAATGGAACGGAACTAATTTGATAGCAGTATGGGGTTTGTAAAATCACAAAGCCGTATTCTATACCTTTATAAACTTTTCTTTCGCCTCACAGCGTCCTGGATCTCAACTTCAAATAGTTCAGCTGTCATAAAGACAAACAGATGACAAACGCTACGAGTACGTAATATAATCATGCACGACAGAGAAACAAAAGAAATCCGAAAATAAAATACAGGTGTAATGTTATCTTCAAAAGTAGAATTTTGTACCTTGTTAAATCCCATCGGAAACAATGACAGGAACGATGGGCCATGATATAGTTATTCAAAAGAATACAGATTTCATATTAAAAAAAATAAAGTAAACAATTAAAATTATCTGGTATACTTCTGGGATTCACTGCAAGCACCAACATGAAATATTTGTAAGAAGCCAAACAGAGTATAGCTAACATTATAATTGTTGGGGATTAGTTTACATTTTTGGATGTGATTATATTTTTTTTTCGAGTTCACTGCTGTAGTCTCGAGGTAGCGTGCTGCATTGTCACCCAGCGGGCCCGGGTTTGATGTTCGGTCGGGACAAGTTTCAAGGATGATGGTTTTTTCGGGGGTTTTCCTCACCTGTAAGGCAAATATCAGGAAACTAAGGTTCAAATAGTTCCCGAAAATCATCTGGCCATATTTATCGTCATTAAAATATTCATTAAGTTTAGGATTAAGGCCTCTCCTAGCGCATTATTTCCATCATCGTCACCTATCATACATCATCGGGGCAGCGTAACTCCCCTTTCAGGCTTCCCATCATCAGAAATGGGTTACAATAACGCCATGTCACGAGTGAATACCAGACTCTCGAAATGACAACATGGTGACATTGAATAAACATATTTATTTTGGACTAATCCTTAAAAGATTATAAATTTGCGTTTTAATTATTGAAACTATAGAATCCATGTATCATAAGTAATGCCACGTGTGATTTCCAAACTATCGATAAACTCACGAAGTGAGGAGTGAATTTATCTAGAGAATTTGGAAATCAATAGTGGCATTTGTTAGGACTATTTAACGAATAAAACTAAGCAGTTTACTCACAAATCATTATTTAAATATAGTTATTTTAAAATATTTAATGTAAACGGCGATGTTTGAAAACAAATGAGAAACGTTTGTTATGCTTCATTTGTTCATCACTGCAACTAGATCATATTATTTGTTACCCAAGAATCACAATATTGTAAGAATGCACCTAGTGTAGAAAAAATGAAACACACCAAACTGTTTATAATCAACACATTAATTAATTTCTGATGTATTATGATGTAAATTATATTTACCTGGAAAGTAAATTCCTGAGAAATAATACGTTTAAGAAATGATTGCAAACAGCATTTTTTCTGTGGCATAATGAATTGCTACAAATGTTTTTATATTATATCCCGCAAGCAGTATCTGGTTACATTCGTGCACTATATATATATACAATCTGGTAGCCACATGCATTGTAGGATTCTTACAACTTAATATATAGATAGTTATATTCAACGTATTTCTTAGAGAGTCAGTCACTGCAAAATAATGCTCTGACCTATTCAGAATATTAAAAAGAAGGAGCTTGATTTAAAAGTGATAAAATCAAACTGATAAAATCAAGGTGAAAAACGACTGTGATTGGTTGTAAATCAAAATTCATTGAAATGTGATTGGACATCGACTGTCATTTGGGGCATGAGTTAAATAGTCGTGTGAATTAAATAGTTAGTAGCAGAAGTTGCCAGTACAGCAGTAGCTGTAGCAGAAGTTGCAGTAGCAGTAATAATAGCAGTTGTAGAAGGAAAAATATTTCCATTCGTCCCAGAGGGAAAACCGCCCAGTTGGTAGACCAAAAATGGGTGAGAGAATAACATTAACTATGATTTGAGGGAAGTAGATTATACAGGGAAATGATTGGAAAACATTAGCTCAGGACTGGGATGTATGGAGAGCTTAAGTCTGCGCGCTATTAACCTACGGGTTCGATAGTGCCAGTGAGTTAGTTAGTTATAGCCTTCCAATGGTCCCTATTATTAGCTATCTGAATCCAGTTCATATTATCCAATTCCCTAAGATCCATGCGAAATATTATCCTCCCACCCACATCCATGTAAACAAGTAAACTCACCATCGTCATCTCCTATCTTTCCTAGCAGGATCGCAGAGCATCCACAAAAACGACTCTATCGATCCTATTCTCGACCATATAATTTATTTCCGTCCATAGTTCACTTTTCTCATAGATTTCATCACCAACTACTTTTCTCCAAATGTGTTTTGTTATTCAACTTCCAGAATTAATACACTTTTATTTTTCTACAGATCCATTGCCTTTTGTTAATGCATGGAATTACTTATACAGTTCATATGTGTATACGTATATTTTTATTTCTTCTTTAATTATCTAGAATGTTTTCACAACTATTTATTTGGAATTGTTCATAACCACCACCATCATCATCATCAACATTTCTTGCGTTAAGAGGCTATTTCCGAATCTAATATATTTTTTATTGAAGAGTTAGATGCATCCATTTTTGAACCTACCAACTTTTCTTATTCCTTCTGGCCCATAACATAAAACAATTTTGGGTATACGGTCTACTTTCACTTTTGAGAACATGCTTCCTCCAATTGTTGGAATTATCTAGTCCACTTAATTTTAAATATTTCTAGCATGGAAGTTGTAAACCATCTAAGTGTCAAAATCATACATTTAAGTTATAGTAGAAAAACAGGTTATGTGTGCAGGATATACCTGCAGCGCAATCTTTGGGACAGGAATATGAGTTACAAATTTAAGACCCGGTGCTTAACCGTTATTGAGTACATTCCCTTGGTGCATATAGATTACATTGAAAAATTAATGAGAATGTTACATAGCTCGTTTAGAACTAGACCACCAACTAAGTGTCAAAATCATGCATTTAACTTATAGCAAGATAAAATGTTTGGTTACGTATACCTGCAACATAATCTTTGGACAGGAATATGAGCTATACATTTAGTGGGTTCATTCACCTTGGTACATAAATACTTTGAAGTAAAAACTTCAATTTCAAGAAAATAGGATAGCTTATAACTTCATACTGTCATCTTATTACAACCATTCATACATTCCAGAAGTTTATTTATTTTCACAAAATATTATCGCTTTTTTGTCTTTTCAATCTTTAAATATCAATTACTAATAATAACTTTATATAAAGTCGGTGAAATTTTTATTTTTTTGTTCTTGAGACTATTACTTATTCTTCTCAAGAACCTGTTTTCGGATCATCTGTAATTAGTTATATTGGTACGGCAGCAGTTCCAATTTATAATTACATAAATTATTAAGTAAAATGCTTTTTTCTTTTTAATTAGGCTATGTTACACTTACTTAAGTACCATTCCATTTAAATACTAATACATTTAAACAGTTTGTTTTGCAGGATTTGAAACGATTTGCACTATAATTTGTATAACAAAAAGTTGAACCCACTTTGGTCTAAGCTAACATTATCTCCAGATGTCTTAAATTAGCAAGTTTTAACTTTGTGAAAAATAATAAAAAAGGAACAAGTTTAAATAGCAAGAGTAAATTCATATGTGTACAAAAAGAAACATAGTAAGAAAAAAAGCTTGTATGTAAATAGTGAGTTCAGAACGTGTTTGAACTGTTTAATTTTCGTTTACTTTTCATGACCGGGCTTGAACTCTTCTATTCTATCAGTCTTATACTAATTAATTGTTTGTCAGATATTCGTTTAGCTGAGAGGACTACCTATCGGGAAGGTGGAATGTTCCAGTCAACCTACTGCCGAATACCATTGCAAACAAGATTCCAAGCAAATGACAGAGCCGAAAAAAAAGTTAATGACTGAAATTATAACAACTGACATACACAAATATATCATAGAGAGCGAACAGCATGCCTGGATATTTTCTTAGTTTTCCTTAAACGTCATGGTTCGCTTTTCGCCTCAGCTCTTCATTTCAACATTAATGATATGTTTAAAATTAATTACATAAATATAAGTAACAGTGAATTTCAACTGAAACACGGGGGTAACGCAAATTTCTAGAAGCATAAGTTTATTGTTATTGCGGTGAGGAAAGTTATAATTTTAAGTTTTAAACAATTTAAACCATAGGAAAGAAGCACGTCAAGTTTATACTGCAAAGAAACTTACGAATACAGGGTAGAGTGGAAAGGTGGATCATTTGAATAGTGTATACATTTGACCCATTAAAGTTGCATAAAATGGAAGATGGAGGAAATGTACCATGTTGTAAGTCATAATTGTTTATTTGTGGGGGAAAATAAGCTATTCGATTCTACCCCAGACTATTCTCAATTATGCTCGCACCATGGGGACCAGACACGTATATTCGCAGTTTCAAATGGTCCAAAATAATGAAGGTAATATTATATAAACTAAAATAACCTAAATAAGTTCAAGAACAATAAATCGAAATAGTCAAAGAATACAAATATTTCAGAGAATGGACTAGTTGGAATCCAGAAAAAATAAACTTGAACTAGCTTTACAATTTAAAAAAGATATATACGACAAAAAATCCCTTTCCTGTAGATCCAAAATTACACATTACAAAACAGTGATCAAATCAGAATCACTGCATGAAGCAGAAACGCTAACCACGAATTTGAAAAGCCGAATGAGAGAAACTTGAACAAAAGAAAAGAAGGAAATTTGTATTTTTATTAAATTGGTTTTCCCCTTATGTAACACAGCCACATAATATATAAATTCAAATACATCAAAACTAGTAAATTTACTAATACTCCAAATAAGAAAAATACCATCTAATGTAAAGTAAAGTGATCCCACAACAGGCCCGGAGGCCCTTGGAGTAGTAGGAGGTTAAGGCTCCCACTTTTTCTAGACAATCGGCACTTTATGTCAGCCGGGTTGTCAGCCCTGCGTGACGGCCGCCTTTACCCCCAGAACAAGCGTCTGGTACTCATTTCCGTTAGAGGCTGAGTCGACCCCAGGGCCATAGTGCCGCCAGAGGGTTTGGGTCAGTTTAAAAATCCTGACCCCAACGGGACTTGAACCCTCGACCCTCCGGCTTGTAGCTCAGTGCCTTAACCACTACGCTACGGCGTGCCCCACCATCTAATGTTGTTAAATATAATTTTATATTTTTACAGAGAGCTGTATATAATTTACTAGCTGATTACCCGGCGTTACCCGGGAATCTACTTATCCCGATGTTTTCAATTAATTTATATATGCCAAGTTTGATTTCGATGAAACAAAAATTGGGGACGCAAGAGCGTTAACGGACTATGGCATTGCGAGCGATGTCCCGCTGCTTCTTATGATAGAGAACTGGCATTGCCCGCGGATATATTATCCCGATCTTTTTGGCATCAATGAGTTGAAAGACAGAAATTATTCTGAGTTATCCGTAAAAGTTTAGACATATGCTGTTATGGATTCTTTTGTAGATTTTTTTTAGATATTCAATTCTGTGTACATTACTTTGGTAGCCTATATTTGGTTATGGTTCAGGCAGAGTAAGCCATATTTAAGCGTCCAAATCTACTTTTTAGTGCACCGATTCACTTTTTTTTTAGCTCCGGCCTTATAATATGTTACATACGTCAATTGTCCTAGAAAAATTCTCTAAATTATGGTGAAACCCCATTAAAATCGATAAAGTAATTTTTTAGTCTATAAAGGATAGACAGTCCGGACCCCAGGCAGACTCTCATTAATTTTTTATATATATAATATTGTTTTAATATCGCTATAAACACAAACCGCTGGAAATATCCTCATCTAAACTTCAGTGCGTCAAGAACAATGATCTGAATTTTAAAGATAGCCTGGAGCCACTTAATGACTTCTGCTTAACTAAAGTTACATTACGCTTTGTGTGCAAAAAGGAAACAAAGTTGCTTTAATAAAGCTGTATCCTCATTACAATGTTGGATACGGAGACTCGTAGAATTTATGATGATTATGATGATACATAATATATAGTCTTCTATCCACCGCTGTGATCCCGAGGTAGCGTGCTACCTTGTCACACAGCGGGCCCGGGTTCGATTCCCGGTCGGGATAGGCTCCTGGGTTGAGGTTTTTACAGGGTTTTTCCTCACCTTTAAAACAAATGTCAGGACGCTTAGGGCCCAACGGTCCCCGAAAATCATCCGGCCATCATCATCATCCTTATCTTTATCACCATCCTTCTACCGGTGTGGAAAGCAACGCGAAGCTACCGCACCTATAATTCCCTAGTAAAGCTGCAAAGCATAGCATGAAAATCCTGTGATTGCAGTTGAAAGACCTGCCCTCGGGCAGAATTACTATGGATGGATGGATATACCTTGTAATCTTGTAAGCCCATGTTTCCCTTAACCGAGATTTAGGCGCTCTCCCCCTACAGGGAAGAATTTGAACCATACTAATTTAGTTACACTTGGTTTTCGTATAGGTGTCGTTTTTTGAATGGTCCCGTGGGTCAGCGTGTTCCGGCTGATAACTAACATCTAGGAAAGCAAGGTAGTACTAGGACGGGTAAATAAAATAAAATAAGTTAAAATATAACCCTCTTAGGTAAGATCCGTCGTCCTTACCTTATAAAATATGTATTCTTTATGCTTGTAGGCCTTTCCAGAACATCCGTTCCATCTTCAGCAGGTCCCTCGTCGCTACAACATCCAGTAATGATGTGGATTGCTGCTGGTCCTAATGTGGTGTGTGTAGGTAAATTTTTGCTTAGAGGCCTTTTCATTCAGGCTAAAGGATTTTTTACGAGACTTTGAAATCTTCAGACTCGGGACCCACGGCTTCGTAAATTCCCTCCCGGGGGACTTACTCCTTGGA
>JASPKZ010006313.1:0-41318 GCA_030220185.1 Diploptera punctata | reverse complement strand
CAGGTTTAACTGAGGTATTGTTTCAGCTCTTTTCCAGCATCTTTGAAACATCCATTTCGCAGGTAGCTATTGTATACTTTCGTTATGATTTCTGAAAGGATGTACGGAAGATTATTTCACTATTATTCCTATCTTCGGCAGACGCTTTTATTTGATCGAAACTTTCCAAAACTCTCCAAATTTCATCTTACGTGAAATCTAAATCTTTTATTTTTTATAGGATTGTTAACAATTTTTCTCTAACGAATATGTGATATTCAGAATCGTTAATTTTGTTATCATATAGTGTGCGTAGGGACAAATGGTAAAAAGTTTTACTTGTGGAAAATGTGTCCGTTTATTTTTCAATTCTTTTACAAAATACATACTGTTTCATTGTTTCTGTCCAGAGATGTGCATCATATTAATATTTCACATTGTAAATATTTATGATGGCAAATGCACTATACATGATCAGAAACTACCCTGAAGCGTGCAATTGTAATCAGAGACATTGTCATTTAATTTAATATTTATAAACGCGAAACTTGTCATTTTCCATGCATTCTGTAATTGTATATGAAGGTTTAAGCATACTTTCAACTATGCAAGTGAATAATTATAATGGTGAATGTTGAAATAAATTTTGTTTTGACAGTGATAGAAAATGCAGAACCTACTATATAATTCATTATACCTATACCTACATATTTCTACAGAAAAGATAATTGCCTGTGAAATAAGCATTAACTCTAATATTTCCTTAGTCTGAATGAGATTTATCAATAATTTACACTTTTCTTCATATATCTTGAGGATCTATATTATATAGACCTACACCCATTATTGTTATTATTATTATTATTATTATTATTATTATTATTATTATTATTATTATTACTATTATTATTATTGCTGCTGCTGTTGTTGTTAAAAACATAATTCGTTCCTGGTTTTCCATTTCAGGGTATAATATCAAGAGCTATGATGTGAGTATAAAACAAAAATGCTATTTTGTTTTCTTGTGTGTTATGTTATGACATCTTTGCTTGTGTAATTTTACCTGTTAAATTCATATTCAGTCCATTATCATAAGTAATGCCACGAGTGATTTCCAAATTATCGATAAATTCACGACTCACGAAGTGATTTGTGAATTTATCTAGAGAATTTGGAAATCAAGAGTGGCATTTGTTACGACTATTTAAAGAATAAAATTAAGCTGTTTACTCACAAATCATTGTTTAAATATAGTTATTTTAAAATATTTATTTATTTAATGTAAACGGCGATGTTTGAAAACAAATGAGAAATGATTGTTACGCTTGTTCATCATTGCAACCAGATCATATTATTTATTGCCAAAGGATCGCAATATTGTAAGAATGCACCCTAGTGGAGACATTTATAACCATCATAATAGGTGTTAATTAATCTCTGATGTCCTATGATGTAAATATGTCAATTATATTTTCTACAACGTTATTTCCTGGGAAATAATTCGTTTAAGTAAGTGCAAACAGTGGTTTCTTTTTTTTTTTGTGATATAATCATTTGCTACAAATGTTTTATATTATCTCCCGCAAGCACTTTCAGCTGACATTTGTGCACTATATATACAATCTGATAGCCGTATTTCTTAGAGAGTCATTCACTGCAAAATAAGGCTATAACCTATTCAGAATGTTAAAAATGTGGAGCGTTCTTTAATATGAAAAACTTGTTTGATAAATTCGAGGTGAAACACGATTGTGATTGGTTGTAATTAAAAAATCTTTGAAATGTGATTGGTTATTGAATGAGTTAATTAGTCATTATAATCAGAGACCGGAACTTTGGCAGAATGTCTTTTTAAATGTGTTAAATCTATCTCCAATTTGAAAGTGAATCTGTACTAGTCATACCTTGTGATTAAAACGCCAAAGTTTTATGTTGTTTTTCTGCCTTTTTTAATATAATTGCCTAATGTACGAAATACAATTTATGTTCACCTTTATTTGAATGTATCTATCATTTATTAATTTACTATTAAAAATTGCCTACAGGTCTATTTTAATTTATTTCTATAACCGCTACAATGAAAGTGACTTCACCGAATGTATATTATTGTCGTTCAGTCAGTTCATATTCTCCTTGCAACAATGAGTGCTGCCGAACAAAAAAATGTATAAATAACAGTAAGCATTTTAATTATCTCTGAACTACGAAAATAAATATTTCATATCGCAACATGTCAGCACAACCAAACACAAAAATGCACTTTCCAAGGCTACTGGGAAGAAGATTTATTTCCTTCCAACAGTAATTGCAACATCGAGTCGAAAATCTTAATTTGCATTCAACTTATGTAAAGCCTTTCATGATGCTAGAATCCCTTTGTGGAAATTACAGAATCCTACATTTAGACAGTTTTTTGAGAAGTATACGAACGAATCTGTGCCTAACGAGTCAAGTTTGCAATAATGTTACCTAAGCGAATGTTACGATGAAACAATGAAAATCATTAAAGATAAAATTAAAAATAAGAAGGTCTGGATTCCTATCGACGAGTCAACTGACCCTACGGGTCGTTTCATTGCCAATGTCATTGTTGGGCCATTAGACCCTTCAGAAGATGAAGCAATGAAACCATTCCTGCTCACAACAGAGTGTCTGGAGAAAGTTAACAATTTACCTATCGCGCAGTTATTCACCAACTCATTAAATTTACTATGGCCTGAAGAAATTTCTTATGACAACGTGTTACTTTTCATCAGTGATGTTTCACCATATATGAAAAAGGCTGGAATAACTTTAAAAGTGCTATTTCCATACATGCTTCACGTGACCTGCGTAGCACACTGCTTTCACAGGGTGTCAGAAGAGATACAATGCTTGTTTACGGATGTCGATAAATTTATTTCCAGTATTAAAATCTTTGTGAAAGCCCCATCAAAAATTCTGACATTAAATACCTTGCAGCAGATATATCTCTGCCCCTCCCAACCTATCATAACGAGATGGGTGACATGGATCTCAGCAGCACTTTACTACGCTTCAAATTTCCTAAGTATAACTGAGGTGGTAAACTCTCTGGAGGATGAAGCATCTTCAATTGTAGCAGCCAAGAAACTTCTCAGTTCTTCCGAAGTGAAAAATGATTTAACTTTCATTGCGGCCGAGTTTGGTTTCCTGCCACAAGTGATCTGCCAGCTTCAAGAAAAAGGACAGCCTTTGACGAACTCAATGAAAATTGTGGATGATGCAGTGCAAAGACTGGACAGTGTGCAAGGGAAATGGGGTTCATTAGTTAGGGAAAAGGGTAAAAAAAAGTGTTTTCGAAAAATTGTGATCTTGATAAACTTAGAAACATTAAAAAAAATCTACAAAGTGACAATTCTATTGCAGTTGGAATGGGTCCTAGAATGATGTTATGTTTTAGATTTGCTCTGATAACCTCTGTCGATGTTGAAAGGTCATTTTCTCATATGAAAATTCAGTTATTTAACAGGAGACTCAACATGACTCCAGAGAACTTAAAAAAGCATTTGGTTGCCATATGCAATGAATAAGTCATTGCAATACATAGGCATTTTAAAAACAATTTCATTTTAAATTGTGTGTGTCAACCACAACACTAGCAGTTTGTTTAAAAATTTAAAATTATTTAAAATATGACGATCGAGTTATTGAATAGTGTAACTAGTAAATAAACGGATGTAGTGCAAAGTTTTTCTAATTGCCTATTTAGCTATTTATGATGCATTTTGCCCGCCTATTTTAGCTATTTATGATGCCTTTTTGCCTGCCTATTTAATGACCCATAATGCCTAAACTTCCGGTCTCTGATTATAATCATAACATTATTATATACCGGTGATACATTACATTCGGTACTTTCTTAAAATGAAAGGTATTACAGTCAGTTAGAGTTAAAACATATTCCAGCAAGATTGTTTACGTGTGACTCTTGATTGAAAATTGGTTTGAAATGAACTTATTCATCTGACCGTCAGCCCTTCAACCACCTAATCCTATTATCCCGTCCATCCATCAATTCTACCTCTACGTCCATTTAACTATTTACCTACTAATTGTAGGCGATTTCGGCACATAATGTATCATGTTGGCATATTTTAAATTTTTGGTCAGTGCGGCAAACAAATTAAGTTAGCAGTTGAGCATTAGGATATGTATTTGTATTCTTGGACCAACGGATCTGTGCCCCCGTAAGAAATGCGAACTAATCACTAATTCCGTTTCTACCTCGGTAAATCATTTCCCTCCCTGCATTCTTGCTTGTCTCTATTTTCTATCTCTCTCGTTCTCCCCTCCCATTACTCACAGTTTTGAGCTTTCTTGCGGGATATTATTTGCACACACTGTCCAGTGTTGTCAACTCAGTATCATTATGTTATGTCATATAGTATGTAAATTATAATTATTATCATTAGCTTAATTCATAAGCATAAATTAGAATTCATGTATAGTATCAGTATGTTATATAATATGTAAATAAGATCGTAGCATGTAGTAACTTCGCCATAGCCGGTCCCTACCCCGGATGAGAAAGGAGGAGGGTACATGATTGTGTGTTCATTCCTAAAATTTTATAATGTTGTTAGGACTTCTAGATTACGTTCCAAATCTAACCAAATAAGACCGACATGAAGGAGAAGTATTTATGATGAAACATTTATCTTTAGAAACAACATATGTAGATTCCCTTCGCGGAATTTCCATTTAACCAACAAATATCCACTATTACAATTATATCCATTAATCGTAGTAATCAATCAGTGTCATTAGACCTACTTAAATTAAATATGAAGAAGTAATAATTAACCTTACATTATTCAATATTCAAGAGACTGACACCGGGGGAAGTTTGGCAACGTCCCTACTCGGTCAGTTACAGTGGCTTCTATTTGACGTAGCGGGAGGGGAGCGCGGTGGAATGGTGTGAGAACTCACGTGTACTTTTTGAAGAACGATGCCAGCGCTACAGAGGCACAGATACGTTGGTCCGAGTATACAGGATTCAGCATGGAAGACGTACTCAGTATGCGACCGTCTCACTGACATGGGCACGGCCCGGAGATGCCTTCACTGTGTTTAAGTAGTTTTATATCCGGTACGTGTCATCTCTCCTTAAAACATCAAGTTTACTTTCTATCTTTCTAAATTAAGCTTTGAAGCCAGACAATATACAATGAACATGCTCATCCATTTTGCTGTGGTATACTTCACATTACTAGTTTAGGTATCGCAGGAGATAGAATCGGCGGAACGATTGACATATCAATATAATTTGACGCGATGAAATATTCAACTTATACATTCATTAACCGCCGGTCATTCAACAAAGATATAAGAAACTCCTTCGGAAAATATAAAGAAATAAGGTAAACAAAAACAAACTTTTTAGCTAATCCTGATTTTTGGAATTAATATTTTGAAATTCTTCATTAGATCTAGAAAACGTTTGAATCGTTTATCCCAACCCTTACCCAATTGAAATTTACATCTCTGCAATTTGTTTCTGGGAATTAAATTCGATTGTTTTATTATGTTCGTCCACCGCTGTGGTCTCGAGGTAGCATGCTGCCTTGTCATGCAGCGGGCCCGGGTTCGATCCCCGGTCAGGGCAGTTTTTCTGGGTGAGGTTTTTATCGGGGTTTTTCCTCACCTGTAAGATAAACGTCAGGAAAACGTTAAGATCCAAACGGTCCCCGAAATCATATGGCCATCATCATCCTTATAATTATCATCATCATCATCCTTCACCGGTGTGGAAAGCAATGGGAAGCTACCACACCTACAATTCCATAGTAAAGCTGGAAGTATAGCATGAAAATGCTATGATTGCAGTGAAAGACCTACCTTCGGGCAGAATTCCTATGGATGGATGGATTATTATGTTCGGAGTCTATGTATTTCTACATGTAATAATATGTTTAAGCATGCGATCAAAAGAGACCGAAATTCCATTTACAGAAGAATGGATTATATATATTTTATGTAATGGATCCGGAGCATGATTAAATATATTTTCAACAAAAGTATAGAAAGGATTATTTATAAAAAAAACAAAGTTGTTAACGTGTTATTTTATTCTTATTATCCATGTACTATGAAATAGAGAAAATCATATTGTATTGAGTTTTGTATAGTAGAGGGAACAGAGAAAATAATATTAAAAAGTTCCCTTTATGAGCACTGTTAGTTCAGCACCTTCGCTTTACATAAGATCGTTTCCAATCAACGATATTTAGAATATAAATCTTGTCACTTCTTACTTAAATTGCTTGACTGCTGAGTACAAACAGATATTTTACACTGGCTAGATACACAGTACAAACAATTACTTCCTGTACCAAACCATACTGACTACACTGCACTATACAATGAGAGACTTAACGGACTACATTTTGTCAAGTAATATGACTAGACTGTATTGTCCTAAAGCACAATGTAAATACTACACTCAAAACAGATACTGAATATACTTTGGTTGTAACTTTAATAGTGGCAACATTTATTTATTACTATACTGGTTTCGGCCTTAGTTTATGTTGTACTGTAAACAAAGTCTTAAAAGGTATCCTTCCACAGGCATCTGTAATTGACGGAGGGATGGTACTATTTTACGCGCCATCTGACTTGCTGTCAAATTCCCGTGGCATTATACTTTTCACCAAAACTTAAGAATCTTGCCTCATACCACTACCTCAAGCAGGCTATTAGCGATACTTTCAAACCTTTTGCTGTAAGCATTTCAGCATCTTATTGCAGGACAATTGTTGCTTTTCTTCACAGGTATTTAAAAGCAGAATAAGAAGAATTGCCTTTTTGCTCACTAGAATTTATGAGTGGAAAAGAGAAGGGGTGAATCCAAGGATTTCCTGGAAATGAGGTTCTAAAGTTGTGGGTCAAAAACTCTAATTTACCAATGTCGCATGCATCTACAGATAGTTTATAAATTATAAAAATATTATTTAAAATAACAAACTTGATTAGGCCTAAACGTTTTTGAATTAATTTCGAAAGAGGGAAGCGAAAAAATAGTTATGCTACTAATACACATGATGTTTAACGTACACAAGCGGCCATGTTGGAATAACTGAATATCCCTCTTCGTCTGCGCGAAATGGTGTTATATTTAAATTTATATAAATTTATACTTACTGTTCGCCATTGTCATTTTTGAATATGTTATATTGTGTTTTATTACTTTATTATTATTTTTGCGATAATTGTGTTCATACATAGTAGTTATATTATATAAAATGTAGATTTATCAGGGAACCATGTTTTCTTCTACGCCGCTGGACAACGATGTCATTAAGTTCATGTGGCCAATGAAATCACACTTAACCATGTGCTTCTATTACATTACAGCCTAAACTACGGCCGAAAGAAGTATAGTATACAAGTGATAGGCCTGTGAAATCCTTCAATGTAGTACCCAGCAACTCGTTGTCAGTGATGTGGAAGTCGTAGTATCCCTGTAGCAGCTCCTGCTCTGTTGATGTTTCTGATTGACCGCCTTAATGCTAGCAGAATCTATGGAACATTCTGGAATCGAATGTCAGGAAACGGTTCCTTCATCTTAGGAACCAAATCATAATCACAGGGGCTTAAGTCCAGTGAATGTGGTAGATGGAAAAGCATTTTCCACTCCCAGCGATGGTACAGATCAGCTACAGGGTATGTCGTGTGCCTCCGAGCAGTCCTGTATGGCAATGCTGTCTCCCAAAATGCTTTCCACAAGACCTTCATGACATTGTCGTGCTGTATGACCATGGCACATTGAATTTTCAACCAAGATCGCTGTTCCTACTTTGTAAACATGGCGAAACACAACAGCTTATAGCAGCAACTCTCTCCAAAGTACATGCGCTTGAAGACGTACGGACGAGTCCATCTACTGTAACATAGGTCAGATATATTTAACAAGTGACAGAAGATGCAACAATTAACTCCGACTGGTTTCACTTCTACAGCAGTGTTGCCACTATTTTTGTTACAGCTCACGTATTACACTATACCAACTGTTGTGCCCACCAACTGTAATACTTAGACCCCTAAAAACCCTTTTAAAAGACACCTTAAAAGAGAGTTATTCAGATAGAAAAACTTTATTAACAGCCTGTATGGCGACAGGTGACGCAAAAACACTATGCAAGATATTACGTAGTTTTGCTAGCTTGCGACTTTATGCTGTGTAAGAGTTACACCAAGAAGACTCGTTACCAAACGATTGCCCGAGTTTGAAGACCTTGCGTGATGAAACATGGAAGAACGCCCCTCTGACCAGCGACCTAATAATTTAGTATAAAAACATAGGCACCGCAGATCACAGAAGGAAGAAAGAGAGAGAAGACAGAAGAGTCGAGAACAGAGACGACAAGAGTCGGTAGTACGGAGGGCTAGCTTCACACTTAGACGACGACAGTTCGACCCCGAGAGGAGGACCCGGAGGAAGCCAGTATCCAGCTTCACACTTAGACGACCACAGTTCAACCCCGAGAGGAGGACCCGGAGGAAGCTAGTATCCAGCTTCACACTTAGACGACCACAGTTCGACCCCGAGAGGAGGACCCGGAGGAAGCCAGTATCCAGCTTCACACTTAGACGACCACACTTCGACCCCGAGAGGAGGCCCTGGAGGAAGCCAGTATCCAGCTTCACACTTGAAGACGAGAAACCAACGAGGAAACCTGTCGACGACAAAGAAACCTTAGCAGGAAGGCATAGGAAGTCATGAAGTCTACCATCGTCGTTGTCACCACCCTAATTGTAATACAATGTCAAGTATAGAGAACCCTTTTGTGTCTAGTAATTCTCTTCCCCCGTAATTCAAATAAATACTATTGTTTTGAGCTGGTTATTTGCATAGCCTGTACGTAACGTGTTACTTTATTGTTCTAGACCCGCGTAACAAGCCTCATAGACTCTCCTAAACTCGTGTAACGTTGATTAAACATCAACGATTTTACTATTATATTGTTTTACATTTTAATTTTAATAAATCTTAGTTGATAGACTATATGTGTTTTATTTGATGATTCATAAGAATCATACTGTAAGCAGGAGAGACACAGTCTGGTTCTCGGCAGAGAAATAGTCCTTTCCGTTGACCCCCCTGTGGATTAGCATAACGCCCAATTTTGGCACGACACAACGTATACTAACTAGACTGCAACATACAAACTAAATAGATTGCACTATCTGTGCCCACGAATAACAATTAGACTGCACTTTACCACGCATGCTTGCTAGATTTCACAATAACGACAGATACTGACTTTACTACATACTTCCATCAGATTCTGACTAAACAGAACTACAAAAGCAGATACTTTAACTATTAAATTGGCAATATATCCTACAGGACACAATATTTGGTTCAATTTAATATTTTAAATGAAAGAAAAGAAAATAAACAAATAATAATAACTTAAACGTGTGTCAAATTACACAATATATCTAACAATAACAATTATTGTTGATTTCGTTTTCACTGCGGTCAGTCATATTTAAATAACCGATACGAGAAATTAATGGCTTGCCAATTTAAGGGTTAATAGACTGTCATGTGCAAACAGATAATGACTTGACATTGTCGTAAGAAGACATACTGACTAGACTGCTCTGTATGAACCTGGCTGAACATATCAACACATACCTCTTATTGGACAGACAGAGATTACAGTGCACTGTACGAACATTTATCGACTAAACTGCGCTACATGTATTTCCTAGACTGCACTATTCCAACAGTTACAGAATAGAATCCACCATACCAATATTAAATACATTACACTGATTGAAGAATACTAATTAGATTACACATACAAACATATTCATTTTGCTGGACATACAGGTTAGAATGGACTGTACGAACACTTATTAAATGTACTGCACTCTACCAATGCACTGCACTATAGAACTCTTGCTAACTAGATCACACACTACGAACATACAGCGACTACACTATAATTCAACCCAGGAAGTTACTACAGACCTTATGATTTATGCCAGTGCCCCTACCTAGAGAGGGTAGATGTTGTCAAACTCATAATAACGGTATTTGTTTGTTATGGAGGGGAGAAGGGGTAAGGTTAGCTGTAGTTTTTCCAAATCTATATACTATACATTTATAAAGCATTGTTTTCCTTTTACGGAATGCAAACTAGTTTTATAGTAAATATGAGAGCGACACTTTCACATAGGATAGTACAGATCCGCAAGAGCTCAGTTACAAGTGGAAACTGTTTGTTTCTTTAAGAGGGGGTGGTTTGGACAGCTACAACTTACAACTATGTACCTGCTGTGTTGCAATCTTCAGTTTTATATAAGGATTTCTCTCAAGAAAATACTGTTAAAATGGCAACCCAGTTCCCTATTCCAAACACACAGTAACTTCCTGGATTGAATCTGAGTTTAGCCTGCACTGCACGAACATGTGCTGACCAGACTGCGTTTCAACAACAGAGTTGATTGGATTGAACTATACCAATATATACTTACTAGACTGCACTCTACCAACACATACGGACTACACTTCACTACACGAAATTACCGACTAAATTGCACTGTACTAACAAATACTGACTAGACTGTACTGTCTGAAGAGATACCAACTACTCTGCACTGTAGCAACAGATACTGACTAAACAGCACTGTACGAACATGTGTTAGACAGAGTTGACTGGATTGAACTATATACTTTCTAGGCTGCACTATACCAAACACATACGGACTACACTTCACTACACGAAATTACCGACTAAATTGCACTGTACTAACAATACTGACTAGACTGTACTGTCTGAAGAGATACCAACTACTCTGCACTGTAGCAACAGATACTGACTAAACAGCACTGTACGACACAGAGAGAGACAGGGAAAGGGAGAGAGTGCCAATTTCATAATGGATTTATCTATCCTACTGTCTTCATCTATATATTTATATTTGTTATATTTGTGTTCTTTACAGGATGCACTGCTGTGTGTAGGGATGAGTGCTGGAGCTGTAAGTTTTGCAAATAAAATTATACTTCGTTAGTCTAATTGGCGTTCTCACCAACATTTGCCAAGTAATTGACTTCCAAACTGTTTTTGAACTTTAAAAGAGCAAATGAGTTCCAGACAATAAAGGCGGCCGTCTCGCAGGGCTGACAATCCGGCTGACGTTAAGTGCCGATTTTATAGAACAAGTGTGAGCCTTAATCTCCTACTACGCCAAGGGTCTCCTAACGCCGGCAGCGTGATCACTTTACCTTTCCCCTAATCAAAATATAATTAAAGTTTTTTTTAATTTTCATCATTTTCGGTTTTGTAAAAAGATCTATATTTCTAAGCAAGACAACTGAAATTGGCAGTAATTGTTCGGAATTACTTGAAGCTGATAACACTGGGTAACAAATTTTGGGCAACTTTTTGTTCCTCTCAATTTTTTTCGTGATTCTTATATAATTAAGGTTTCCTAAGTTCATATATGTCAGTTTCACATTCATAGCTTCAATAGTTCTATGGAAAATTAATATATTTGAAATTGTGGGAATTAACACAAAAATGTATTCACAAATATAGCTAGAATAAATACCACCCTATGTTGGTATTATATCTGATGATATGAAATGGGATTTTGTTTCAGCATCACTGGCTTGGTCATCAAATGTATTAAAAATGAAGTTGCAACCGTTCTTTTATTTTGTGTTGCTGTGGGCTGTCCCTCATCAAACTCCATATCCCACCTGCCCTGATATCTTGATTCCATGCTTTTTTTAAGATCCTGATGGAATCGTTCTCCATGTTCTTCACTCACATTGCCCAAATTTGTTCTAAAAAGTTAAAATGTGAGTGCAGGTAGTGTTGCAACTTAATGTACGATATGTACTCAGCAAGTTCTCAATCAACTCTCGGTAATTGGGGACTCTTCTTGTTTCCAAGGAAGCCATACACAACATTGCGGACTCCAGCACCTATCTTATTTGAGGTCCTGTAAAAATTCCAGCAAATACTTTTGCATCAGACAAACGTGGGAACATAGAGCGAATATGTTGCAGAGCATCTGACGATTTAACCAAAGCGTTAACATACTGTTTTTCTAGTCCAAATTTAATGTGGAGAGGTGGTAGTAAGATATTTTTCCTGTTGATAAGAGGTGCATGTAGAACATTATTTTATCCTGGAACAAGTTCATTTTCTTGAAGGCTACACTTTTTGGTTGTAGTGTTGGCCAGTTGCTCGGCTGTCCCATAAACAAAGGAAACAAGGATGCGATCGAACCGTAAACATTTGGAGAAAATAATATTAAATCATATAATTGAAATTGAAAACAAAAATCGTGAATACTATCGAACCGTCGATATTTGGAGAAAAATAGTCACATATTTGAAACCAGCGCAAACAAAAACTTAGAAACACTTAAAATTTGCAGAGGAACATTTTCATTGTTACCCAGTGTAATGAATCGAAGGACAAGAGGCCTTCGGCCAAGCGAGCGCATCGGGTCAGTCCCGTTGTAAACAAGAAAATATCCTGACTGTTCAGGTACACGACATTTCTGGCTCACTTAATACGCGAGCTTGAGATACACAGTAGAAAGTGGGAAAAGTGTTTTATTAAGACTATCATCATCAGCTATGTCAAATGACCAATTGAGGATCGGGCGCACTTGAGAGTTTGGAGCTCTGTTCCAGCCGTAGATTTGGCTCAGTTGGAATCTTAATATTCGCTATGGCGAGAGTTGTACAAAATGCAAGATATGGGCATGTGATGAGAATATATTGTGGTAAATTATCGAGACTGTGAATTCTCAGGGGGGCCAGTCCTTAAGGGCATAGGGGTACGCGCCCTTTCACTTCATCTCTTATTTATAATTGATGTATTTACTGATTTATTATTTAAAATGCTCCAACAATGTATCTAGTTTCTATAATCTTTATTTATCATATTATCACCTATCAAGTTTTTATAATCTTTATTTATCATATTATCACCTTATACACAGGCAATTTAATTTTATACCGTGTTAAGATTTTTTTTAAATATGAATTACGTTACCCTGGGAACAGAAGTGTTGTGTCTAGAATCTTCTTATGAATACAGTGTTCTTGCGATTTTTTGCCGTACGCAAAATTCTCGGAACGTAAACTTGCAACCATTAGTGAGGCTTGGGTCACGTGCCTAGTAAGACTCCGTCTGTGTGTCCAAGTTGCACTGCTATCTTGTGGTTTCTGTCAGGGATTAGTTTCTGTAACAAGTAACCATTTAAAGAGAACATGTACTTTATAGTAGTAAGGCTTATTTATTTTGATGTTATAATTAAATTTTAACATTTAGTAATGAAGGCCAAATATGACATGAAAAGAAAAATAAACACCCGAATCAGGAATTGAACTCGAGACCTGTAACTTTATATGTTAGTGAAACACCAACTAGTACATTCAGGCATTCCAGCACAAACATTTATTTTTCTTCCTAATATATGATTTTCAGTAATGTTGATAAAACAGGCCTAAGCTTTCGGAAATAATAATACAATTATATATACCTAACAGATTGGTTATTCCATCGCATTATTAAATGAATACTTTAATTTATTTAAAGTGTGACGATCAAGGCAAGATCATTGATGTTAACAATTTCAAGAAACTGATGAGCGGGTTCTACTACGAACAAGAATTGCAAGAACTTGCCAACGGAATAAGCGAACCATGTGCAGAAGATGGAAACAACAAGTATCATGGAACAGGTATTATATAAGGGCTTTATCAACAATTGCAAATGTATGACCATCAACAATAATTAACGTTAGCAGTAACTATGTATCAACAGTTTTTTTTAAATATCCTGTAAAAATTGGGATTTATTTTCAGTTAATTTAGTCTTTTCAGAACGTTTAATTTTAGTTTTCATATTATTTCCAATGTTAGAAGTCATTTTAAGCTTTGCTGCAGTGTTAGAAGAATAAAGTAATTATATAGGTTACAAACATACGAATGTGCTTTTATTTCTTTAAATGTGCAATTTATGTATCTATCTCTGTTAGATCTCTTTAATACCTATTGATATTATATTAATAAATATATTCACTTTAATGTTGCAGTAATGAAAAATAGAGCAGTGATGAAAGCGATAAGTTTTGCATTTACATGCACTCTGGTACAAGTAGAACTGGTATGTAATAGTATATTACGATGCAAGGTTGCGAAGTGGTTTTTACAGAAGCGAGAAAAATGTTTAAAAACCGAACTATCGCTCGGTTTTTAATTTCCGATATACTGTAAATCACTACACAATAATAAATAATAGTAAAATAATAACATCTTTATTGGAAATATTTACGTACATTATAAACAATTAACTAACGTTAACAGTGTGTGCAAAGTTCATTAGTTGAAACTACAAGAGGCGTGAGCCCAATTAGTGATAAAATAGCGGCAAGTACGTATTTATTGTTTATATTGATTCAAATAAAGTTCAGTTGATTTAAAATGCAGTGATTCGTTTCGTATAATATACCTATATTTAACACTATCTTTTGAACATTTTCTGTATATATATATATATATATATATATATATATATATATATATCCACCACTGTGGTCTCGAGTAGCGTGCTGCCTTGTCACACAGGGGCCCGGGTTCGATCCCCGGTCGGGACAGGCTCCTGGGTGAGGATTTTTTCGAGGTTTTTCCTCACCTGTCAGGAAGCTTAGGGCCCAACGGTCCCCGAAAATCATCCGGCCATCATCATCATCCTTATCATTATCATCCTTCACCACTGTGTATTTTTTATAGGTCAATCCCAGGTTTATTTGGATAGTAAAGGATTTGGTGGGCGCTGGATTCGTAAAGGACTTCCCCGGTTCACTGGGGAATTTAGGTGTTAGGTTCGCTCAGGTCAACGTATCGGTAGGCATGATTTCTCACTCAGGGATTCCACAAGGACTTCGCCGGGCAGAATTACTGTGTAGAATGCGTCGTTTTTTAATGTACTTTATTCTTGCTTGAAGCACACGAAATGTTGGAACACTGTACAAGCTTTAGTTTTAATTCCCTTGCACTGATCTCCAGTCGGCGATGTCGTTCGTCGTGGGTTTACCCCGTTAACAATTATTCGATGGCCTAATCACTCACTGATTTATGACTTAACTTATGAGGTTTAAATATTCAGGCGATTAATAAAAAAATGATTAAGTCACGATACTTCTATTAAAAATGCTAAGTCCAAAATTTGTGTTAAATTTCCACTGGTGACCATGCTGCCAGTGTGTCGAAGAGTATATGTGTGTAGAAGAAGTGACTTTGTATAAGTTTGTTAAACGAGTGTAGGACGAGTGTGTAGCCGAAGTGACTTTTTATAAGTGTATAAAAGAAGTGACGAGGAGGAGTCTTCCTCACCTATTAGGTAAACTCGGTTCTCCACTATATCGGCCTCGTGGACCTGAGATCAGTGCTTAGACACACATAACAAAAAATATCATTGGTTAATGTTCCCTTATATTATAATCAAGGGGGTGTTACAAATTTGTTATTGGCGATTTATGCCGTCGGAGGTTGGGCCCTATCCGTGCTGGCTTCACGTACAGTCGGGTCACAAGTATTAGCCAGGCTTGGGTTTTCCCTAGGTTTCCCACACTTTTTGCTAGCGTTGTTTGTCTCAAGACGAAATCCTCGCTCGTAAATTCAATTATTGTGTTATGGCTGTCAACATAAATCTGTTAACTTCTGGCTTACAAGATATTGCCACTTAATCCTGAGAGTAAGGGATTTGTCAACATTTTAATTATTTATACATGTGTCGGCAACTTCCGCCTTAACAAAAGAATGGATGGCATTACCTGAGTTCTCGTTACCCTTTGTAAATGATTAGTCATTTAGCTCACATTAATGCTAATTTCGTCGGATCATTTTATATGACATTATTCTTACATAATCGTGTTCTACTCGCTTCCCTGATTAATTTGAGTATACATATGACCTAAGTCTAATAACTGCTTTTCTCAATGATCTTTCTAATTGTTTCTGATTTTTATTGCCCGACATTGGGATTTATTTATTCAGTTACTCTATACAAAGGAGGCTGAGTGAATGACTTGCTACAAAATGAATCCTAGTCCTACAGTCCATTTTATTGTGGTCTTTGAAAGAAGTTTATGAACTTATTTTAAACTTTACCACACACAGTTGCTGTATATTTAGTTACAAGAGTAGCTATAATGTCGTCGAATTACACTGAACGGACCCTTATTCCAAACTTTTAAATTACATGTTTTTACATATTTTCAGCTATAATACATATTTCAGGCCACAATAGATAATTTTACATATTTTAATATTATTTCAGAATTGTCATATATTTTCGTCGATCCGATTAATTTTCGTTACATAGCATGAAAGAAAAAAAAATTTAAGTTCTATTATTGTGCATCTTATACATTGTCGTCAGTGCCAAACACTTAAGTCACATTCAAAGCTAAATTATTGCACGAGTTTGATGTGGACAACAATGTCTCGTTTTAAACATTTTTAGAGGAATTAAACCCAATGGGTACAACTAGGACACGACACACACCTAGTCCCAAGGTTGAGATTTTAAAACATTTTTCCTTTCTTATTCTCAAACGCTTCTGAATTTGTAACAGTCGGTTGCATTCAAATTAATCATGGCACTGGTTGTGTCTTCGTTGTCATCAAATCTGAAAACATGGATTTGTATGGACAGTGCTTTACCCACTAATGGTAAAACAGTCCTCTGCCAAACTGTGATACACGTATAGGATGTATGATGAAATCTCTAATTGAATCTTTTGGGGCGGAATTGAACACTTTTCTTTTAATTGTTTCTGGTTTAACAATATTAACGAAGCAATCTACAATCAACATAGGAATAAACAACGGGTTTCTTCAAAGAAAGATATACTACTTACACAGTTTTAGGAGCAATCTACTTAAAAAATTAGTGAATTTTACAAACTGTGCATGGCGTTGGCTGCAAGGAACATGCCCTGAAACAATCTTCTCGTACTTGAATTAAAAAATTTCTTGCTAAAATACTGCAGTCGCAACATTCCTGAAGAGTCCATTCTCAGGAATAATTCCATGGATTCTTGTTATATTGTCATATTAGAAAAAATCAGGGCAAACTTTGGCAAAATCACTTATGTGGGTCTGCTGTTGAGACGACGAATGCTGCAGACAGATTCGTTGCTAATAAAACTGTAGGTAAATTGGACTCAGAAGCTGCATCAAAACCCCATTTAATATCGTAAACCTTTGGAGGCAACAAATAGTTCAACAATTGCAAGATTCGTTAATTATGGACTTGAGTTATTATGACTATACAGTAAAAAAGAAGAGAGGATTTCTATTGATGTACACAGATGCAGCTCCAAACATGTTGAAAACGGGGAAATCGTTTACTGTATTGTATTCAAACTTAGTGCATGTTATATGTACAGCTCATGCATTACAAAGTATGATATAGACAGTCAGACATAAATTCCCAAATGTAAATACATTTATATCAGTAACAAAGAATATTTTCTTGAAATTACCTTATCATGTACAATACTACAAACAGCAGCTACCTGATGTACTTCTTCCTCCGGAGCCAGTGACAACAAGGTGGGCAACATAGATTGAACCTGTGATTTTCTACAATAAGCACTTTTAAGCTGTGAAGTCAGTGACGGAGAACTTTTCTTCTGATCCTGCAGTGTCTGTGAGTGAATCCTTGTCAGCATTCAAGAGTTCTAAAGTGCTCAGTTAATTTTCATATATCGCGAGACATTTCATCTGGCTTCCCGAAAGTATTAAAAACTGGAGACTTCAAGTAAACCTCTCCAAGAAGCTGTGGGAATAACGGTATATGCAGTTCAGAAGGTCAGTGTTTTACCAGGTGAAATGAGTGGTGTAGTTTCCACTAAAATGTATCTGTGCTGAATAAGAGCCGACGAAATTGTAACTCACTTTGAGATTGGGAAGCTTGAAAGGCTGGGTTACACTGCTTCGATTATATAGTGGATGATTATGTTGGTAGTGGTGCGCCAGGAGAGTCCTTGTTCCTAAACTTAATCTAAGGTCAATATGACTGATAACTATGATGGTCATATGATGTTCGGGGACCGTTTGGGCCTTAACATTTCCTGACATTTGTCTTACAGGTGAGGGAAAACCTCGAAAAAGCCTCACCCAGAAAAACGTATCCCGAATGAGACTCGAAATCGGGCCCGCTGCGTGACAAGGCAACACGCTACCTCGAGACCACAGCGATGGACTCACTGTCAAATAAATGCTCTGAAATATTTTCCTCGCTTTTTAATGCTCTCAAATAACTATATTATGCCTAATAACTAAAAATCCTTAATACCGATATCTGAGACAGGGGTGGGAGCTGCTATTGCCGCCGGAAGTCAAGAAGAAAAAGGAATTTGAGCTCTTTTTGTTTACCTTGTACTAACCTATTTAACTATTTAATTTTTTTTGTAGGTAATTTTAGTATACATGAGTGTTTGTGGTCTTATTATTAAGCCTCCTCTTTGGCACCTGCCTTAATCTAAAAATACATTACAATTGTGTTTTTTACTTAGGTTTTAATGGGACTATAATACAGTTTTTAAAGAATAAATACTTTTTTAGTGATAATAAGTCAGTATCAAACATAAGTCAAAGCTAACAGTTTTGCTCATTATCATAATAATTCAATTTATTTAACAAATTTCTGGTATTTCAAGGTGTAGATCCTGTCAGAAGTAAAATTGTACTTGACAACAAAATTTTGGAGCAGGTGAATAATTGTACATATATAGGATGCAATATCTCATATGAAGAAGAAAAGGATGTAAATGCAAAAATATCTAAATCTTGAAGAATTTTAGGGTTAATCAATTATATCTTCAAGCCACAGTTAGTCCAAAAAAAACAAATGCAAGATTAAAAGTGTATTAAAACACTGGCTCTTCCAACTCTTTTTTACGGTAGCGAAGTATGGACGTTGATAACAGAAGGATATACAGAGACTTAGATCTGCTGAAATGAGATACCTTCGTAAGACTGCAGGATACACACTACTAGATCACAAAAAAAATGAAGACATCCTAGAAGAATTACACATGGAAACTTCAGAAAACAAAATGTCTGATTATAAGTCAAGATGGATGCAACATGTTCATCGAATGGAAGATCACAGGATACCCAAACAAATGTTAAGATGTCAACCTGCAGAAAGAAGAAGACCAGGACGTCCACTCAAAATACTTGTGGGTGGTGTTTCTCTTGAGGCCGAAACAGGTCAACAAATGGCCTAAATTCTTGAATGTACTAGATGATAATGACATTTAACAAATTCTACGAGGAATTAGTTTAGGCTTGTTTTCAATTTTTAGAGCCCTTCATACCATGTGTTTGTAAGTGTACATTTCACTGCATGGACTAAGGAATGTAAATTGACTAAAGATTTGCCAATCACAGGTGAACGATTGATATGCGTAAGTATATAATTTTATTCACGTATAAAACAATCAGAACATTATTAAAATTAAATGTATCTTACAGAGAGCGTAAAATTTACCGTTGCATTTTGACATATTTTTAAAAAAATTCAAAAGTTAGTAGATAAACTCTGTGTGAATGATTTTTACAACAGACATACAAATATTTCGAAATATTGCAACAACTACAGGGGCATATCATTAATTTAAAATTTCATACAAAATTCTAACAAATATATTAGTAAGCAGACTTACTCCCTATATTGATGACATTCTAGGAGATCATCAATGTGCATTTAGAAGAAACAGGTCTACAACAGATCAGATTTTTAGTATAAGACAGATTTTAGAAAAGAAATGGGAATATAATGGTACTGTACATCAACTATATGTAGACTTCAAAAAAGCATATGATTCAATTAAGAGGGAGAAGTTATATAGTATCCTGCTGGAGTTCGGAATTCCTAAAAAGTTAGTTAGACTTATACGAATGTGTCTAAATGGCTCAAAGAGTAGGGTGTGTGTAGGCAAACAGTTTTCAGACACTTTTGAAATCCAGAATGGGTTGAAGCAAGGAGATGTACTATCTCCTCTACTATTTAATTTTGTACTAGAGCATGCCATTAAATTTTTAGAGAATGAGGAAGGCTTACAACTCAATGGTATTAATAAGCTGTTAGTTTATGCTGATGATGTAGTACTACTGGCCGATAGCGAGGAGATACTAAAGGCCAACACGCACACACTATTGAATAACACTAAGAAATTGGGACTGGAAGTAAATATCAGTAAAACTAAATATATGGTCACGCGTAGAAATTCAGTATATAATGGAAATGGACGGCTAATGACAAATGAGGGAAATTTTGAGGAAGTGGCTGAATTCAAATACCTAGGAACAATAATCACAAATAGGAATGAGATGCACAAAGAAATTAAACATAGGCTCAATTATGGAAATGCATGCTATTATGCATTGCAGAGACTTTTGATGTCCCAACTGCTTTCAAAAAACGTTAAGCTGAAAATATATAAAACTATTATTCTACCAGTTATATTACATGGGTGCGAAACATGGACTCTTACTTTAAGGGAGGAAAGGAGATTACGAGTATTTGAGAATAAAGTTCTTAGGAAAATTTTTGGACCAAAGAGAGATGAACAGACAGGTGAATGGAGAAGACTACATGACAATGAACTACATGGTCTTTATAGGAAGCCAGATATAATAAGAACAGTTAAGTCTCGTAGACTGCGATGGGCAGGACATGTTGCGCGTATGGGGAATGAAAGACGTGCATGGAAACTTCTTGTAGGAAAGCCAGAAGGAAAACGCCCAGTTGGTAGACCAAGAATGAGGTGGGAGAACAACATTAACTATGATTTGAGGGAAGTAGATTATACAGGGAATGATTGGAAAGCATTATCTCAGGATAGGGATGTATGGAGAGCTTATGTCCGCGCGGCCATGAACCTATAGGTTCGATAGTACCAGTGAGTAAGTAAGTAAGTAAGTATCTCATTCCTTTATGCAATTATTGTTCCTAGATACTTGAAATCAGCAACTTCTTCAAAATTTCCTTCATTTGTCATTAGTTGTCCATTTACATTATATAATGTATTTCTTTGTGTGAACAAATATTTAGTTTTATTGATGTTTACTTCCAGTCCCAATTTCTTAGTGTTATTCAATAGAGTGTGTGTGTTGGCCCTTAGTATCTACTCGTAATCGCTCAATAATACATGATCAACATAAACTAACAACCTATTAATACCATTGAGTTGTTGGCCTTCTTAAAAATAACAAATGAAAATTATTCATTAAAATAATTAAAAGCGCAATGTATAAATTATAATCACGCGATTAAATGGGTAGTGCCGCTCCTTAGCCGAGCGGTTTAAGGCATGATGCCGTGGTACAGAGTAAGAAGCTGAACTATCGTCATTAAATTTGGTTTCCCTTGAATATCATGTCGCTCTCTGCTACTTAATCTTCTCCATTCACCTGTCTGTTCGTCTCTCTTTAATCCAAATTTTCCCAACAACTTTATTATCAGATCTTGTGATCTTTTCTCTTTCCTTAAATTAAGAGACCATATTTCGCATCCGTATATAATATAAATGGAGAATAAACGTTTTATAAATTTTTGGTTAAAATTTTTGAAAGAAGTTGGGATGACAAGAATCCTTGTAATTAATAATAGCTTGCGTTTCCAAAGTTGAGCTCATGTTTAATTAATTTTTGCACTTCATTCAAATTTGAAATTATTGTTCATAGGTATTTTAACTCAGTCATTTCTTCAAATTTCCCTCATTTGTCATTAACTATCCATTTTCATTATATAATGTATTCTTATGTGTCCATTATTGATACTTAGGCCTAATTCCAGCTCTAGTTTTTTTTTTATTCTCCCAGCGTTTTTTAATAGAATTTGTGTGCGGCGTTTAGTATTTCCTCGCATTCACCTAATAGCCTACTACTGCATCATCAAAACCTATTTTTTAATTCACAATGCAAGCCGAATTCAGTATTCTGACATTCAATTCTGTATAGAGCAAGGAATCAAAACTTTAGAGGATAAAAAATGTAAAATTCTATGATATTAATACGTTGTTGGTATATATTAAATTACCTACTGGCCCGTTTCCCTCTTTTATCCCCGATACATTTTACATGTACCGCAAACCACGAGACTTAACTGTTCTTATTATATATGGTTTTCCTAAGTTTCCAAGCCCCTCTTTTTCCCCTATGCATGCTATAGGCCTATATCTTGCTTATCGCACTTTACGCGGCTTAACTATTATTATTATTATTATTATTATTATTATTATTATTATTATTATTATTATATCTGGCTTCCAATAGAGATTACGTAACTCAGTATTATGTATTTTTCTCAATTTGCCTGTCTATTCATCTCTCTCTGGTCTAAAAACGTTCCTAAGCATTTTATTTCAAATATTCGTAATGTTTTATCCTCTCTCAAAGTAACAGATCATGTTTCGCATCTACATAGTATAACTGGAAGAATAAATGTTATATATATTTAAGTTTGGATGACAAGAGTTCCTTTATTCTAATAAGGTCATTTACATTAAAGGAAGTAAATTAGCAGAGAACATCCAAACATAGAATACGAGGTGAATATTCAGTCGATACAGGTTAAGAATGTAGAATCGAGTAAGCTTTACAATTGAATGCTTCATAATTTATAGTGTTCAACTAATATTATCAGAGGAATTCACAGTATGAGATCTTTTATAAGTAATTCCACGAGTGATTTCCAAATTATCGATAAATTCAATATTCGAAGTGAGGAGTGAATTTATCAAGAGAATTTGGAAATCAAGAGTGGTATTTGTTAAGATTATTTAACGAATAAAATAAGCTGTTTTCTCACAAATCATTATTAAATACAGTTATTTTAAAATATTTATATATTTAATGTAAAGGGTGATGTTTTAAAACAAATAAGAAACGTTTGTTATGTTTCATTTGTTCATAAATGCAATCAGATCATATTATTTATTGCCAAAAGATCGCAATATTGTAAGAATGCGCCCTAGTAGTAAAAAACTAAAAAACACATCATTACAAGTTATTAATTAATTTCTGATGTTCCATGGTGTAAATATGTCAATTATACAATTCTGCAATGTTAATTCCCGGGAAATAATACGTTTAAGAAAGTGCAAACAATGGTTTCTTTTTTTTAAATGGTATAATCAATTGCTACGAATGGTTTTCTATTATATCTCGCAAACAGAATCTGGTTACAATCGTGCACTATATATACAACCTGGGAGCCACTTGATAAAATGAATGCGATAAAATGAAAGTAATAACATCAAGGTGGAAAAAGACTGTGATTGGTTGTAAATCAAAATTCATTGAAATGTGATTGGTCATTGACTGCCATTTGGGGCATGAGTTAAATAATCAAATGAATTGAATTAGTTACCTACAACTTATGCATAAGGTGACTGATTCAATTTATTATCATGGTTATTAAGTAGTCTAGCAGAATGAGGTGGGCTAGAATGTGCGGGAGTAAAAATTTTTCAAAATTACATACTAGAAAATAAACATGAAAAAGCCATTAGGAAGGCCTAGACCTAGGTGGAGAACAAGATTTAGTTGGATCTTGCGGAAAGTAAAGGATGCCTGAAGGAGGCAGTTAATGAAAGCGGGTTTGAACCGATAGGTTCCATAAAACATATAATTCAGTGAATATCTCCGGGGAAGGATATAATTACGTCAGCGTCGTATTTACAATATATTGTATTTAATTATCTGTAAAAGTGCTGAAACATTGAGTTAAATGTGTACGGAATGTCAGGAGCACTTAAAACATTTAAATAATTCAAATTAAGCTTCTGAATCAAAAAAAGTATTTATACAAAATAGTTACCTAATTCTGTTCAAAAATAAAATTTGTACCTATCTGGATTCAGAATATATTTTTTTCTCTTTAATTGTATTAACTATTAGCAAGTCTATAGTAAGCTGATATGAGAATCCCATCACAATATGTTCTTGGTGGAGCTACCCTTACCATAATATTGTTCACTACACGCGCTTTTAAAGTGAGAGGAATTCATGTCTGTTCATGGATGCCTGGGTACTCAAAGGAAGTATGTCATACAATAGGAGTTCCTGTGTTCAAATCCCGGTTCAGACTTTTTCTCTTTAAATATATAAATATTATGTGTTGTAAAGGAAAATTGTAATCGGGGTATGTTTAATTAGGTCCAAGGATATGGGTTCATGGACAGTTGTGCTCCGGACTAGATGGGTTCAGGTTCTGGTAGAACAATGGACTTAAATCTCGGGAATCCGTGAGGAAAGGATGTTCACTTGGGGAAAAAACAGTAGGCCCAGTGTGATGTCTTGAAATTGACGATGCACTTTTATTGTCACTTGAATTACATTCGTCGTATTCGACGACGAGTTTGACGAGAAGGCTGTTGGTGGGTCAGAACTAATAATGTTTATACGACGCGCTGAAACTTATACAAAAGTGGTGTGCCTTAATTTATTTCCTTTACCGACAGCGTTGTGCCCTGCACTGGCACACCCGCTAGTCGCTACTAACGAACTGCTGAACTGTCTGTACTCTAACTGACACTAATTTTCGTTAAGTAAAAATATTTATTAATTCCGAGTGGGCCGGCATTAGTCCCTTCCACCAAAAGTCTTATCGTCTCACAAACAGTTTATATGTTATACTAATTTTGATTGGTAGATTTTACCTTAAGGGCGTTATCGTGGGTGTTAAACTTAGAAGTTTGTGGCCTCGTTCCCTCCCTTTAAATTAGTTGCCTCATCATATAAAATTTTCAGAGTTGACCAAATGGAGTGGTTCTTAAGGGCGCGGCTATCTACTGTCGCCATCTACCTTACGCCGCAAAGAAGTCACCCGCTGTTAACGACATGTACTAGTTGAAATTAGTTTGGGGATAACTCTTTCCACAAGTTACCTAGGGAAATCCAATTGCTAGTTTGTGACTTCCCAGCCTTTTGTAAGAAGTTTTTGGGCTTAGCATTGTTATAGCAAGTTGATAATAGTGCAGTCTTCTAAATCCTCTTAACAAAAGAAACTGCAGACTTTTTCCCATTGTATAAGGGCTTACGGATCCATTGTAAGATGTTTACTAATTTCGTTCGCTACAATGGCAAGGGTCCAGGTCTATGACTGGCCCTAATTGCTTGGTACTACTGTTTTATTTATTGCTTATTAAATTATTTTGTGGTAGGTTATATCATTTTAATTTTGTTACAAATGAATTCCTATTTTGATTACAATTCATTTGAATATACATATGCCCTAATTCTGATGATAATTACGGGTTCATAAATTATTCACTTTGATGAAGGTACTTATTTTTCTGAAATAAGAGGCTGAGCGAATGACTTGTCACAGTTGACGTTAATTCATGACCTATATGACCTTGTGACCTTGTATCTTTAAAGTAAAATTAAGAAAAAAAATTCAAGTGGATATAATTAGTGTATTAACAAAAGTGCAAAGTTTCATATATCTAATGACTGGATTTTTTTTTCAGAATTGTCCAGAACATTTGAAAGACAACAGTAAGTACAGTATTTACTTTAAAGAAAAGTATTAATAAAATAATTTCACTTCCATAAATAGTAATATATAAGGTCCACCGCTGTGGTCTCGCGGTAGCGTGTTGCCTTGTTAGGCAGTGGGCCCGGGTTCGATTCCCGGTCGGGACAAGCTCCTGGGTGAGGTTTTTTCGGGGATTTTTCTCACCTGTAAGACAAATGTCAGGAAGCTTAGGGTCCAACGGTCCCTGAAAATCATCCAGCTATCATCATCATCATCATCATCACCCTTCACCGGTGTGGAAAGCAACGGAAGCTACCACATCTACAATCCCAAGTAAGGCTGCAAAACATAGCATGGATATGCTATGATTGCAGTGAAAGACCTGTCCTCGGGCAGAATTACTATGGTTGGATATATTTAAGATAAAGTGATTGCACTTTGGGGTAGTAGGAGGTTAAATCTCTAGTAAATTAGCATGAGATGTGAGCCGGGTAACGGACGCCTTTATCGAACAAACGTCTGGTACTCTTTTCCATAAGAGGCTGAGACGACTACAGGGTCATGTACCGCCAGAGGATTTAAGTTAGTTTAAAAACCCTGACCTCACTGAGACTCGAACCTCCGACATACCAGCTTATAGAATATTAAATAACAAACAACGTGTCCAACTTCAAACAAAAGTTTATCATTCTAACTTCCATATTTTGATATTTGATAGAACGACATGAGATAAATAGGTACTTACATAGATAAGTAAATAAGTGTGTATTGCTTAAATCAGTCCATGTTGTGGCCCTGATGATGATAATGGCTACGTTGTGGAATGCCAAATACACACGTTTTGTTTAATTAACGTGGACACAGTGATTAAAGGGAATCCTGTACCCATCGTCGCCAGAGTGGGAAGTGCGGACTAAACATGACGACAAACTAATTAAGAAAATCTTGTACCCTTCGTCGCCAAAGTGTGAAACACGAACAAAACATGAGGACAAACTAATTAGGGAAATGTTTTACCCTTCGTCGCCAAAGTGGAAAATACAGACAAATCATGATGACAAACTAATTAAGGAAATGTTGTACCCTTCGTCACCAGAGTGGGAAGTACGGACAAAACATATTTACAAACTAATTAAAGAAATATTGTACCCTTCGTCACCGAAGTGGCAAGTACGGACTAAACATGATGGCAAACCAATTAAGGAAATCATGTGCCCTTCGTTGCCAAAGTAGAAGTACGGACTAATCATGATTACAAACTAATTAAGGAAATCTTGTATTCTTCGTCGCAAAAGTGGGAAGTGCAGACAAAACACGAGGACAAACTAATTAAGAAAATCTTGTAGCTTCGTCGCCAAAGTGTGAAGCACGGACATAACATGATGACAAATGAATAAAGGAAATCTTGTACCCTTCGTCGCCAAAGTGGGATACTACGGACTAAACATGAGAACAAATTAATTAAGGAAATCTTGTACCCTTCGTCGTCAAAGTGGAAAGTACGGACTAAAGATGATGACAAACCAATTAAGGATATCTTGTACCATTCGTCGCCAAACTGGGAAATACAGACAAAACTTGAGGATAAACTAATTAAGGAAATATTGTAGCCTACGTCGCCAGAGTGGAAGTACAGACTAAACATGATGACAAATTAATTAAGGTAATTTTGTACCCTTCGTCGCAAAAGTGGGAATTACGGGCAAAATACGAGGACAAGCTAATTAAGGAAATCTTGTACGCTTCGTCGCCAAAGTGTGAAGCACTGACAAAACATGATTAAAAACTAATTAAGGAAATCTTGTACCCTTCGTCGCCAAAGTGGGGAAGTACTGCTCAGGACCCAGCTCCGTGTGTCTGAAAGGAATTTGCTGTCTCAGCTGTTAGTACTATGAGAAGCTGAGAAGTGTACCTCCTCCCACTCCCCACACTTCCCCCCGCAAACACACAGAGCTTGGACTCGAGCTGTACGGACTAAACATGATGATAAACTAATTATGGAATTCTTGTACCCTTCGTCGCCAAAGAGGGAAGTAGGGACTAAACATGATTACAAACTAATAAAGGAAATCTTGTACCCTTCGTCGCCAAAGAGGGAAGTACGGACTAAACTTGAGGACAAACTAATTAGGGAAATATTTTACCCTTCGTCGCCAAAGTGGACAAATCATGAGGAAAAACTAATTAAGGAAATCTTGTACCCTTCGTTGAGAGAGTGGGAAGAGTACGGACAAAACACGAGGACAAACTAATTAAAGAAATATTTTACCCTTCGTCGCCAAAGTGGGAAAAGTACGGACTAAACATGATTACAAACTAATTAAGGAAATCTTGTACCCTTCATCGTGAGAGTGGGAAGTAAGGAATAAACATGAGGACAAACTATTGAAGGAAATCTTGTACCCTTCGTCGTCAAAGTAGGAAGTACGGACTAAACATGAGGACAAACTAATTAAAGAAATCTTGTACCCTTCGTCGCCAGGCAAAATGGGAAGGACGGACAAAACGTGAGGACAAACTAATTAAGGACATTTTGAACCCTTCATAGTCAAAGTGGGAAGTACAGGCTACAATTGAGGACAAATTAATTAGGGGCATTATGTACCCTTCCCTTGGTTACAGCCGTTCGTTATACAAATTGTAACTAAGGTAAAAAGAAAATGAGAAAATGTAACATTTACATGGTATATAAATATAATTTACACAAAGCCGTTTTCATTTGTTTCAGGCACAGTGTGTAACGAGTACCGTGAACAAGCGACTGATCTTCTGGGAGCTCCTCAAATGTGAAATATTCCGTCTAGTTGAATGGACATGTCACCTTCAGTTATAAATAAATACAAACTTTAAACTTCCTTCAAAATATTCTTAAAAGTAGGTTATATTTTAAAAATAATTTTTTGAACTTATTATCTTCTCAATGTTTTAAAGCTTATATTGCTCATTAAAATGTCATATCAAGCAAATAGTCGTCAGAATTTTTTATCGTCAAGTCCTGAGCAACGTCTCTGAAGGCATCTTCTTGAGAAATTCAAATCTTTTTCGGATTATAATATTATAATTTACAGAAAATAATACATCATATTTTAACATAGAAATGTAACTATAAAAAGTTGCTCAATGAAGGCTCAGCGATGCTTCGAATAACAATTCATGACAGTTATATCTGTTACAAACATTCATTGATGTTTCACATAGACGTTTATATCGATGCATAGCTAAGATCGGAACCTGAATTGGAATTCAAGAAACATTTTAATCTGTAAAACGTACATAAATTGAGATCATATTACATGGAGTTTAATTAATTTAATAAACATATATTAACACTATGTAATAGCGAGTTTGGTAGGTAAAACTACATTTGTTATTGGACTTTCCTTTGCAGAATGCCATGTTTAACGAGCGAGGCTTGGATGAATATTATGAACAACCGAAACAAAAATGTGTAATGAAACGAAAAGAGAATTTGTTATCAAGTATATTAAATTAAAAATAAAAAATGCAGGAACTGTATGCATAAAAAACATTAAATAAGGTTATGTTAACTATAATCGCTAAGCATTATAGATGTGAAGTTCAAATTTTATTCTTTAATAGGATATGTACTAGATCTTCTTCACAATGTTGCAGATGTATAGTAATTCGTTACAACAAGACCTAAAAAAGTTTGCTATTCTTAGGATAATGCCCGGTTTTCATACAATAAAATAAATGGTTAAACATTTCTTAATTTCTTGGTATACCTAATTCTCGAACGTAGGACTACACTTAGCTATAAATAAAGAATGAGCGGCTTCAAAACGTGGGGACCGTATTATGACCCACTGTGCATGCTCGAAGAGCTTAAGCTGTGGTTCACGAGGTAACGAATTTTTAAATGTTTTAAATACGCTGTATTTAGTTAAAGAGCAGTGAAGGAGGCATTTTTCTATATATTTACGAGTGTTCGATGTACACAATATTACTCAAACTGCGACATTTCAAATAAAGTCAAACTGTCTGCCACACTGTAAAAGAAAGAAAAAAAAAAGGCAACCAGGATTTAGATGACTAGTATCGGACGTTCGAGTAGCATAGATCGTTAAAACAATTACGAAAATATGACACATATATGAGAGTCAGAGTTAAAATCCCTCGACAATAATTTTTTTGTTATTTATGCGTATTTCCGCAAAATATATCCCATAACATTTAATTCCAACCACGTAATCTCGTCCACTTTACCCTATTTTAAGTAATATCCGTGCCTTCGTAACTCTATAACACTATTTAGCCACCGGTATAAATTTAATCGTGTGCAGTACCACGTTTTAATAATAATGATACACACTTATGTAATAAAAGGCAATATAGTTCCATATATTTATGTGTTTATTTATTTATTTATTACTACATATTAGCGAGGAAAAAGTTTCACCCTTCAATTAAGATATTTAGTTTATATATGTCAAGTCCAGTATAATAATAGCCCATAGATGAAGGAGAATAATAATAATAATAATAATTAATAATAATAAATAATAATAATAATAAATAATAAAATAGCAATACTTCGAATTAGTTAGTTCGCTTATCTTTAAGATTGGACAGACAGAATAAAAATAGAAAGCATTGTAACAATTAAAAAAATTAACTTGATCGGGAATCGAATCTGTGATCTCTTGCGTAAGGAACAAGCCATAAGGCACTGATCTAAGCGTTCTCTTGCTTAGTGTGCATAAAATAATGTTCTTCATTGGAGGAAGGTTAACGAATTGTGCAATTAGTTTACTAGTGTGAATCGCGCGTTAGAACTTGAAATATTCGAGACCCAGAGTCCGCTCATTTTTTTTGTCAAGTGTACACTGTAGCTCAAAAAGCACAATCCCTTTAAATATTTTTAAGTCTTACTTCATCCGCAATGCACACGTGGAGCTTTGATCGCATTGCTACGCATATTTCAGTAGCTTAAATTCGCTTTCTTGGTTCTGCAGTCTGAAATACGTATATTACACATCAGACTAGATCAGCGGTACTCATTACGCGGCCCGCGGGCCGCATGCGGCTCTTGAAGATATTTACTAAGGCTCTTGGAATAATTTTACCTTCATTACATTACATTTAAATTTTAAATTCTAAGTATAAAATAATATTATCTTTATTGAAATTCTACAAAAACTTTGGATATCCCTGTCTCATTCCGAGCAGTACAGTACCGCACGTGTTCAACAATGCAATGCAATGTCCTGGCTAGTGTTGTTATTGGTTTTGAATATGTGTACTGAACCAAGATTTAGATCACCCAGCCGTAATAGTTTGAATTTTATAAATTTAAATTATAATTGATATAATATAAATTCTTATGAATGTATATCAATGTATGATATTTAAGGGAATCTAATATCAAATAGTAACTTCGCTTTATTTCTCAGTCGACAGTCAGACATGGGCAGATGTTTTGGCAAAGCCATTAAACATGTCGCCACTTTACTATATTTATGGCAGTAAATCCCATTTGCCGCAAGTAACTTTTATAAAGGACCTTAAGATAAATATATTTTTCTCATATTTTCATAGTTCTCCTAAGTAGACTGTCCGTCAACGTGATATATTTATGAGCGAGCAGGTATGCTCGTTTCTGTACTTTTATGAAGGACAATAGAGTATGACTTCCTTTGGGTAACTTGTTTTTGTAGTACAGGCTACTGTTTAGCAAAAACACCCTTAATACGGGAAGACCCTTATAAAAGTGAAGTAAGGAAAAAAACAAGTGTTATTTTCTCTTCGCAATAAAGCAATTAGGACTGGGACATCTTTTTATTGCCGATATCCGGCCTTTTGAAATTTTGCTAATGTAAAGGAAACAAAATATATTTTACCCAAAATCAAGCTGCGTGGGAAGCCCAGAAGACAAAGGAAGGAGGAAGTAGGCCATCTATTGCAGCCCAGAAAAGATCTCCAGCCAATGGGCAAATAGAGTTAAAAAAATCCCTTTAGGCATGAGCCAGTAAAATTTGGCAAACGCCTCTGCAATTAAAATCCTATTTATTGATAAGTTGTTACAGTAACGAAGATACGCCCTACCAAGGTACTGCCCAATCAGAGGGCATATTAAAATAAATTGTAAGCCGGACAGAGAACTTTGCTGTAGGCAGGCCAACAATTTTGAAAAAAGATTATTGTGTTAGAATCCGCGGGGGAGTCAAGGAGGCATGTGGTCTCCGAGTGCTGTTAAGTGTAAAGATTAGTATTACCGGACAACCGCGGTACATATCTCGGTAGAAACATAAATCTACCCCATATAAATTGGCGTACTCAGCAAATATCTCCGCCGGCACATCAAATAAAAAAATAGTACGGAAAGTGTTATTGAATAATAAAGACGTGTGCCTACTCTTCTGTGTAAAAGTGTGCATTAATGTAGAACTGTTCACATTTTCCTGGTGTCGCTCTCCTGTCAAATAATCCTCCGTTACACCTGAGATAAGAACCTTTTGCTCTCCGATAATAAGAACCCCTGAGAGCCTTAGTCCGGTGCCCCATTAATCCAAACTGTCCAGCAGTAGGGATCCCTCATCCTTAGCAAGGAAGGAGTGAACCCTGAAGCAGATTATCACGCTTCATAGGGGCCCTCCAAAGGGGTGCTACATAGTGGTGCTACAAAGTGGCAACCAACAACGTGGGGCAACACAAAACCCCACAGAATCAACACGCTACAGTACTTTGTTTTTAAAACCGTTTAAACTTCTACATTGTTGTCCGAATCTTTCACAATGAAATATTATACGATTTAGTTTCTATGAACAAGCGACTGGATACTGTGTGTTATCTAATCAGTTGAAGTGAAGTGAATTTCAGTGTTTAATAATGGCTGGTGTTTTTTCGAAAGGGTAAAAGAGAAAACTCGAAGATGAAGGATGAATTTTTCAAGATACTTGGGAGCATGAATTTTTCTTCATACCTGCTATAAAGGAAGGCAAGTGCGATGTGTTTATTATGTCGAGACGTAGTTCAAGGTTATAAACGATTTAATCTTAGTAGGCATTATAAAACGGTGCATTCAAATTTTGTGTTCAAATATCCTAAAGATTCTAAATTGAGAGCAGAAAACCTAAAAACAATAAAAATTTCAATAGTGTCTGAACGGAAAATGATGTTGGATACCGGAAGTGAAAATAAATTGATAACAAAAGCATGATATGAAGTAGCAGAAATTTTAGCACGCAAAATGAAACCGTTTGCCGATGCAGAGATTTTTAAGGAGTGTTTTCTAGTCGTTTGTGACACATTATTTTCTAAATTCCCAAATGCAAAACAGATAAATAGTGACATACATTCGAGATAGGAATACCATTTGAATACCTGGAGACAGTAAATGGCTCAGACTTCTGGCCGGAAGGGGTACTGATAAAACGCTATCTTTTTCGGAGAACATTTAGAAACAAAGGAGTCTCAATCGCCTGTTAACGTTCTTAATTGGAATGCGGAAGGTCTCAAAAATGCACTGAAATATATACCAGTAGATGAACTACTAGAATATGACATAATGGTATTCACAGAAACATTCGCAACGGAACAGATCAACATAGAGGGGTTTTACGGACTACATCGTACGGAAGGAAAACGGATGGCAGGCCGACAGGTGGCGTATCATGCTATCTGAGGCCATCACAGGGGAACTTCAAAGTAATACACAAAGACGAAGACATACTCACAGTGAGAACAGACAACATCACAATCGTAGCAGTATACATCCGACCACAAGCAACCACGGAGGAAGTGATAGAAACTTTAATAACAGCAATAGCAGACACGGAAGAAGACGAATCCGTCATATTGTTGGAGACATGAACTGCAGGATACACAAGAAGAACACAAAGACTGAAGTAGTTCTAGAGACACTGAGAGAAGAGGGTTACACCCTAACCAATAAGATGGAACTGCCAACATACATAGCGCACAATGGAACAAGCGCGATCGATTTACTGTTATATAAGGGAAATGATCTAAGATTAATAGAACAAAGGGGATATGGTCATCAAATTTAGCACCCATCAGGAAACATGTACCGATAGCAACAAGACTGGAAAAGACAAAGGCCAGAAATAGACCAAACAAGGAAACCCCTAAAAACAGGATACCAAGAAAAATAGATGTAAAACAAATAGGAAAAAACACGGAGAACATAGATAAAGCTAAAACGAGAATAAAGGAAGGCCAATTGGACAAAGCACTAGACATCACTAACAACCTTATAAAGAACGCCTGTCAACCAACATCAAAAAGAAGAGCACAACCGTGGTTCGACAGGATGTGCTACACAGAACGGAAGGAAACGCCAAAAGCACTAAACAAAGCAAAGGAATCCAAAAATCAAGAAGACCTGGAACGATACGCCCAGAAAAGAAAACAGTACAAAAACATAATGAAATACAAGAAAAACAATTACATAGAAATGAAAGCCCAACAGCTAGCCGAAGAAGCAGAAAAGGACCCTTTCCTGGTCTTAAGGAGGAAACCCAGAGGAGTGTTGAAAGAAATACCGATAGATGATTGGGAAAACCACTTCACAAAAATACTGAATGAAGGAAACAGAACAGAAGCTTACGAAGCCAATACTACCAGGAACCCAAGAACCCTGAATCTGGAAATGGAAATCACAGAGGATGAAATAAACAAATGCGTGAAAGAAGCAAAAATAAAAAAAGCCACAGGACCGGATCAAGTAGCATACGAACACCTAAAGGCATCAGCTGACGTGCTAATATCAATATGGAAAGAACTGTTTAACAAATGCCTAGAGACGAGAACCATACCAGAACAATGGAGAAGGGCTACTCTGAAAATGCTGTATAAAGGTACAGGAAACACGGGAGACATGAACTCAAACAGAGGCGTTGTATTGGAGAACACCCTGTTCAAAATCTGTATGAAGATACTTACAAACAGATTGATGGACATCACAAAATTAAACATCCCAGAAAACCAATTCGGATTTAAGAAAGGAAAATCCACTCTGCAAGCAGCATCCGCATTATTATATGAGATATAGTCAGCCCTCAACAGACCGAAAGGGAAATACTATGTGGTCTTCATAGATTATGAAAAAGCGTTCGATTACATAAACAGAAAAAACTACTCACGAAGATGAGGAACATGATTGGAAACGAGCACCACATTGTTGGAATAGTACACGACATAATGAGGCGAAACCGGTTACAAATAACAGATGAGGTTGCGGCATCAGACGAGGTGATGCAAACTAATGGGATACTACAAGGAGACCCCATCAGCCCGCTACTATTTAACATAATGACGGCTGACATTGGAAAAGCAACAAACGGGACTACTCTGGTAACGTATGCGGACGAAATGGCCATTGGGGCATAAAACAAAGAAGAATTGCAAAAAGGCATAGATGGATACAACGATGGGCTATGGAAAATGAGTTCAAGATAAACAACAACAAGACCGTACAAATGGTTTTCAAGAAAGGAGGAAGAACAGCGGCAAGTGATAATCTAAAACTAGGAGAAGAACCGATAAGAATGGTCAACAAATTCAGATATTTAGGCATAACACTGCAGCCAACAACAAAGTCTCTCAGCACACATGTGCAGGAGAGAGTAGCAGCAGCTATAAGAGCTATGTGCAGTATCAAAGACATCACATCGTTAAAATTAGTCACAGCCATGAAATTATTCGCATCAGTGATCACCCCGATCGTCACCTACGGGATAGAACTGATATGGGAAAAACTATCGACCAGCGATTTGGAGAGGTTAGAAAAAGTAAAACCAAGATTCATCAAAAAGGCATTAGGTGCAAGCAAATACACACCAAATAGAATGGCCTATACGCTAGCCAGAGAAACCTTCTTCCTAGAGGACCTGAGGCAAAGGATACTACTGCCAGCAACGGAGCCATATAAGAAAGTCATCGAAAAAAAGAAACAGAGAGAAAAAGAGATCGACGAAGATTTCTACGCCTCAGATGCCATGGTAAACAGAGAGTGGACTGGAAGTAACCAACCACAAAGGCACAGAATCATAGTCATAGCAACATACGGATATCATCACAAAATGTGCAAAAATACAAAATTCCACCAACCGAGTGATTCGTGTGAATGCAAGATATGCGACCAAAAGTGTGAGCGATACCATTACAAACAATGCAGAATATGGACAGGATCACTGAACGAACTCATAAAAGACAAATCATAAACTTAAACCTAATGCTCTTTCGAGTGCCTCTTACCAACTTATCATAGGAAGCTAGAGATAATAAGAATAGTTAAGTCTCGTAGACTGCGACGGGCAGGACATGTGGCACCAAAGAAGAATGAAATACGTGCATGGAAGATTCATGTAGGAAATCCAGAGGGAAAATGCCTAGTTGGTAGACTAAAAATGAGGTGGGAGAATAACATGAACTAGGATTTTAGGGCAGTACATTATACAGAGAATGATTGGAAAACATTAGCTCAGGATAGGGATGTATGGAGAGCTTATGTCCGCACGGCCATGAACCTACGGGTTCGAGAGTGCCAGTGAGTTGGTTATGATAAAGTAACAGAGAATCCAGAAGCATCTTCCTGTAAAAGGGGATAATGACTGTATTTTAAACATTGGTCCTGGACCTAAATTAAGACATAAGTAGGCTCTAATATTACTAAAAAGACATATTGCAACAGAGCAGAATATATAATCTTACAGTTATTTTCATATAAATTTACTGAATGAAGGTTTGCAATTTCTTTAATTGCCAGATATTCCATGTCATTTTTCTAGAAAAACTAAAAAGGGTTTGCATTGTGCTTCAATGGGAGTTAGTGATATAACTATGACCTGTCAATCATATGAGCCTCCAAACAAGAGCTGAGAACAAATCATACAGAAATGTTACCTGTTTTTCTAGAACTGTACACAAAAATGAACTTACATTTGAAGACCATTTTATGTTAAAAAAATACTTAATATTCTAATAAATGTGTAGCAATCAATAAAACATGTACAAATATGTAATACCCAATTTGAGTATAAGGTCTAGATTTATGTTAATCGTCAACATTTTTGGCTATTACGAAAGATCATATCAAGGAAGAAAATATGTAATTACTTACGAATCCGAGCTCTAGATTACTAGTACTAGGATTTTTAAGATCCAACATATGGTTATTGGTAACAGCGATATGTTTCTTATATATATATATATTATATATATATATAGAAATGGTTTTTATACAAAAACGAATTCAATTAAAGTAGTTTGTTAAGTCATATTTATGCATATTTGGCCACATGAGAGAGCATATAATGGCAATTTATTGGTCATAATTTCACTCTTCTAAGACGTAAAAAACTTTTTACCATACGTGTTTTATTTCGTCCCTGTTCATTTGATGTGTTAAATTTCTCAGAATTTTGTTTCTTGTAAAATCTATCTTCTGCTCCTATTTAATTTCAATTCCCACATAATTCCTGGTATGGACTTTTCCCTAACCTTTATACCTGAGCAAATATTTGTATGTTTAGAAACAGGCAGGTAGTTACTCATCATAATTTGAATAAAAAAAAGCATCCCTGGTGTGAAAACAGGTCAAAATGCCTAATTTCATCAAGTAGAAGAAGAGAAGAAGAAAATGCATGCTACAATATCAAATTCCATACTTTAGTTTGCTTCTCATTTGCATTTTATTCTTATATAACTAAATAGTTAATTGTCATAAACTGTTTTGTTAATTAAGTCTACAACTGAAATTATTAAATATTTATCATATTATTGGGTCATATTTTTATGTTAGAGTGCATATTTTTGTAAATTTTTGGTCATACCTACATATATATTTTTTTGCATATTTCCGGTCATAAAAATCCTTGCCCTAGATATTACCTGTTGTATAAAAAATTCCATGGCGCGACAGGCCTACCAGAAGGACGCTTTTCCTCACATTCAAATGCGTTAAATAAGAGGTCGAAGAAATTTGTTCATTCTATAATAAAGAAATGATATTAGTAAGAATAAAAATCATAGCAGGATATACTCTGCTGGATAAGAAAAGAAATGAAGGTAGCCTATAAAGAAAGGAACTAAATATTTTAAAACTTACAGATCGAATAATTAAATATAGGAAGGACTGGAAAGAACATATTGATAAAATGCCAGAAGGAAGATTTCCAAAATTATTGCTAAATTATAAACCGCACGGAAGGAGAAATGTGATCGCTCACACGGAAGATGGTCTGAACAATTTTAACAATTCTAGCTTTCATGAACAGGCTTAATCCCTGGAAGATGATGATGATGATGATGATACAAATCATATTATTAACATTAATTCAACGGTGTAGATATATTGTACGTCATTCAGCCAGTAAAGGCGACTTGTGGTAGCATGATCAGTCCTCCAGTCGTAATAAATTAGTAGGTTTTGTCAACCTGAATCCTCTACTCATTGTAGATACCCAAATTCCTCACGATTCTGTGTGGACACCGGTCCTACACTGGCCAAAATTTCCTCAGGAAATTTCTTCCTCAGTAGGGAGATTATATATGTGACGACACAGGCGGCCTAGTGGCCCGGTCTGCGGGGGGTCACCTGCGGGGGGTCGCAACAGGTGGGTCGCTGACCAGTGTCCACTCTTCGCGGGGGGTCAACAGGTGGTCACTGACCAGTGTCCACTATTCGCGGGGGGTCAAACAGGTGGCCATTGACCAGTGGTCCACTATTCGCGGGGGGTCAACAGGTGGGTCCCTGGCCAATTGTCCACTCTTCGTGGGGGGGTCCCTGACCAATTGACCAATATTCGCGGGGGGTCCGTGACCACTGATGGGTGCTGACCACTCTAAGGTGTTATTGATTGATTTTATTGTATTAATTGATTTAATTGATTGATTATTAATTGATTTTACCCCCCTGCAGAGAGCGTTGTCTATACGCCGCCTGTGACGTCACATATATATAATCTCGTTGTGGATTAATGACTTAAGTAGCATATGTCCGCATACGCTGCTTGTTAAAAGTGGATTTTTTGCGCAAAAAGTGCATTATGTAAACTTTTTAATTTTATACATTTAACCGCCTGCAGAGAGGCGCGCAAGATGTCCGCTCACACCACCTCCCACTGCGTGAAAAAATAACACGTGTCATATACTTTAACCATGTTTTAAAAATAATACCTGGCTTTACAAATGTACCACAAGCAGACAAGTCGTGAATGCGCTAACGACTGCATCACTTTTTACAACATCTGTGGAAAAGGTATGTAATACGAATATTGTATTTTATTAAGAGAGTAAATATAATACAAAACAACGTTTTAAGATATGTTTGTTTTTTTGGCAGAATATTGGTCACCTATTTAATTAACTGAAGACGAAAATAATACGTAAAATGAAAAGAAGTGATTTTGAGGGTTTAATATATTACGGCAACAAGACTTATAATGAAAGTTACGTAAAAAGATTTAAAAAAAGTGAATGGAAACAGTTTAAAAACTTTAACATGTATAATGGTGAAAAGCGTATTAATTTGCGAAAAGTACAAAAGCGATATTATTTGGCAAAATGTGCAGTTCGTGCTATGAAAGTAAAAAACATTATGAAAAATGGTCATATGCTGGAAAAATGGGAAAAAAAACAAAAAAAATTGTGTTTTTGTGAAGAACTATGTTTTTAAGCAGCTGCCTTTAACACAGCGACAAACAGACGTTTACGTATGCGATATTTGTAACAACTGCCCTCATATTAGAACTTTTTGTGTGTAAATAGTAATTTAAAAAACCGTATTTTTCAGTGTTAAAAATTATATAAGTGCGATTCAAATAAAAATGTTGTAAAATTTAGTAATTGAAATATGTTATTTACAACTGAATTTTTTAAGAAAATTAAATAATAAGTATTTTCAAAAAAATTAGTAAAAATAACATTTTGATCATAAGTATTTGACATTTTTATTATCTATAATATTTTTCCTATTTTCTTACAAATTCAGTTTTATATATTTCCTTTTTATAATAAATAAAACCTAGGGTTGGGTTTCGTTTTAGGATTACCTGTGGGTGGGCCTTTACCTTATTATGTCCTTTGTGGGTATATAGAAAAAGGGTAAGTATAAAATTTGGTTCTTATTTTGGTCCAACTTCATGCATGAACGTTAAATAAAAAAATTATCCATTATTAAAAATAATTTTAGGGTTAGCCGTAACAATACAAAAAAAGGCTGCCAGATAGAGGATTCGAACCTCTGCTCCCATTGTGGGACCTAGGACTTAAGCCTAGCGCCTTAGACCGCTCGGCCAATCTGGCTGTTAATTTCATTCCATATTTTTTCTGTTTTTAAAACTCGAGTTTATGAAACTTGTTTTATTACAAAGAACTTTAGTCGGCTTGTACACGTTAAAAACAAAAAAAATAGAGTGGTGCCTAACTGTATGATGTCTGCACACACCTCCTACTGTGTGAATTAAAATAACCAATGGCTGGTGTGGGCCGCGTTGATTGTTAAAAAAAAAAAGAACGATGCATGCATAAGTTAAATAAACTCTATTAGTATGATATATATTTTAAATTACGTTACAATTAACCGTCAGTTTTTATGTGAATACTGTGAAGCATTGTTTTAAACAGGCATATAGCATACAAACATCGAAAAAAAAGAATACATTTGCACATAAATACATCCCTGTAGAGTTATATATGTCGATAATTATAAAAAAATGTCATCTGCAAACGTAAATTTTGTATACTTAGGTAATAATTTATTTGCAAAAATTATTTTAAAGGGTTGTAGCGGTGGAAAAATACAATATGTTTTACCGAACTAACAATTAATAGAATTATTGCCGAGGATGGAAAAGTACGAGTATTTATAGATATACACGGTTTAACTTTACAAAATATTAAATACAGTTGGAAATTTACAATGCTGAGGCAAAAAAGCTGTGATATTAGAATTGCAAAGGAGGATGGTGAATATGAAGACTACCGCATAACACAAAACGTGGAAAACATTAGATCTTTTGGTAATAAAGGAGACTTTGTGTTGGTTACAAAATCGGATAATAAAGCATGGTTGTTAAAAAATATATACGGACATTGTAAATTGCGAATAACAACATGGTCGCTACATACGGAAACATGTAATGTATTAAACACTCGTTATTGCGGTATGTTTATAGATAACGCTCAAACTTTAGGTGTTGTAGGGCGTACCGAAACAGAGGGGGTGATAATGGACGTACCGAAACAGATGGAGGTGCAAGTGCAGCAACATTTTGCAGTTATGGGCAAACCTAGCCAAAATTTTACTCGTGCACCTTTTATTAAAAGATATGAAAAATCTAAATACAGCACAGAAATTTTGTTTTTCATTTGCTAATGAACTTTTACAATGCGTGGTGGTTTTTTATTGATGTGATGTAGAGATGTGATTTGTGGCTGTTGAAGTCACGTGTTTTACACACTGACCAGTTATAAAACACTCGAATGCGGTATATAGCCGGTAAGCTGTGCGGCAGTGGGCAGTTGATTTCGCTGATACGGTTAAATAACAGCACGCAGCAACAATGGCTACATGCGCAACAAAAAAAACCAGAAAAATTGCACCTAACCGTCAAACACTGAAATTGGAAGTGTAGGGGAAAACCAGTCGCAAAATATGTGGAATAATTATGCAGCCGCAGATTTAAACAAATATTTTAGAGCAGCAAACATCATTTTATCAACAACCGCTAGAGGGGCAACTTTATATTGACCAACCTACGCAGGCAAGTGCAATTATTGGAA
>JASPKZ010006312.1:0-40302 GCA_030220185.1 Diploptera punctata | reverse complement strand
TCGCTTCTGGAATCTTCTGGACATCTGCTCCCGTTATACAAAACCGAATTGAGACCGCAGTGACAACTCATTTTTCAGAAATCAAAAAAATGTAGTGATCACGAGCGAAGAAATGTTTTCACTGGATATGTATGCAAGTGTGAAACTCGACTTGAAGTAAATTTTATTGTTACTTATTATAGGGTGAAGTGTTGTGAATGGAATAAAGCATCCCTAGGTTTGGAATTGTGTAAAAAACTGATGTATGTGAACTTCCCACGCAAGCCACATATAACTGCCTACACATCATGACGAGATTCGCAGTAGCTACATGATTTCCATTATCGACAGAGAAAAAGAACGAGTAGGAAGAAAAGTGTAAGTGCTAATTATGTGGGTCAAAATGTGACCAATATTATTTAGTGTCGTGCAAAGTAAAATAAAATCACTAACACATTTCTATGAAACTTAGAGTGAACGAAAAACATGCTCATTGTGCCATATCTCTCCTATTATTATAAAATTGTAATAATGTGATTTTATATTATTTAATTATTTTTATATTACACCAAATTGTAAATAACAGGATTTGAATGTGGTTTTGTACAAAGTATTGTAATATTGCAATTTTGTAATAACTTTGTCATAGGACCAAGTAGCAAGTAACAGGATTTGAATGTGCTTCCCACCCATTTTCTTTTGGTTACGCGAATAATGAATACAAGATCGATTCGAAATTATAAAACCTGTGCGTTACTTGCTCTTGGTGAAACGTTTTTATGTAATAACCTAATGATAATAGATTTTACATAAAAACGTTAACGGAACCAAATACCTGTCGTTCCTTCAATATGTTGAAGATGCATTCAACTGTAAATGTAATGTAATGCAGGGTGCGGAATTTGTTTAGCTACTACTAGTTAAGATTGAAACATACTGTAATGTGTAGGCCTATTAGGATTTATTTCTTAAATGGATTATAATACATTGCTCAGATTTTTTATAAATATAACTTTAAAGAACTTTCCAAACATTTTCTGTAGGGTGTCCTACAATATTAACCTAGATATTATTGTTCTACAAAAGCCGAATTAGGATAGAAGGGTATCGCACCCAATACAATTATGCTCCATTTACATTGACATTATACTAATATTTGTCCATTATTAACTTGAGTGCGTGAAAATCCTCTCACTAGAATGCATACATTAAAATACATACGAAGGGACAACAGGAATATCCTATCCCTCACGTCCTCGGCGTGGTCCTGGAAATGCAGCAAATTCTAAACAAAGATTTAGAAAGTTTAAATTAGCTGCAGCTAAGAGGGAAGGTGTTTATCCTTATAGAACAGGCCTGTTAATAAGTGCTCACTACGTGTGATGAGACGACCCGCCCCATTGAAGCCTACGTCGGATACGCTAACAAGGTGAGACACTGCTACTCCCTTGTCAAAATGTGTTGTTGCGTTGGGAGTGCACCTGTTTGCGAATAGGAGGTGTAGTCGCCTTTTCATATCTAGTCAGCACTAATTAACAGCCTTGATATAGAATATTAAACTTCATAAACTGCTGTATTGTATACCTGTTCCATTACTTGGATAAGTCAAACATTAATATAGTTATTTGCGGTTTCTTTCATTCCATAAGATTAGTACATTATCAATCAAACAGAAATACTAAAGACCTGCAACACCCTTTGAATCAGATCACGTCATTTGTTAAGTAAATACGGGACGACATAAATTGAATGATACGAATATTAAACTGATAAAAGGAATAAAATAAGAATAATTTTCAAGAATTGAATTATTTTACTTTTAGATTAACTTACGAATGTTTGCGTGCTAAAATTAATTAAAATATAATGACTATTACATAAATTGATTAAGTTGGGTTTGTTTCCTCTCTTCATTCATTACTCTTACTGATACCTCTGGTTTAATCGGAATAATTTTCATCCCAGATTGATTGCGACTCTTCTAGCGGAATTACTGCAAAGGTAAATTAATTTACTTTATTTTATATATGTAATGAATTTCCGCAAAGTTATGTCGCGTAGAGAATGAACCACTTTCACCGCTACTGCTACCTTCCGGGATCGTTGGGTTATGACTGTGCTGTACTTAGTAACGTGTTCCTGATATCTAAAGAAGTTATTAATGAGAAAACAGCCTGCCTCGGGCCCATAGAAGGCGGCTAACAATTCATCTTTCTTTTCCAGTTGAACGTGCATATAAATGTAAGTACTGATTATAAATTGCATAGAATGAAATAACTTCGTTACAGGATAGAGAACAATGATAGTCTTAAATAACAACAAGGGGCGTAACATAAAAGTTAAGCTTTTAATGAAAAAACAAGTGTTGATTGTAAAAACAAAGTAATAAATAAATAACAAAAGATTGATCTTCGATCAATCGATCAGACATAGATAATAACAAAGTAAGCTGAATAAATAACATACCATACAAACTGTCACACTCATACATGTCCAAACTCCATTGGAATTCCTTTTTCCATGCTTGATTGGACTAACTCAAATCCGACCATTCCTCGGTCACAATCCACTTGTTTATCTTATAAATCACCATGTTAACTTCGCCGATGCATGGTGCACTTAAGTTGGATTCGGATACTGAATCCACTTCTATACAACATAACGCCACTTGCTAGGCCGATCGAATGATAAGGTTCGTTGAGATTACCAAGCTTATAAAAGGTTCGCGAGTAGAGGGGATGAGCGCTATAAAGATGCGCGGGGGAAAGGGTAAAAGGGAAGGGGTAGCCACACGGAACAAGGGACATTGGCAGGCTTCATAAATGTTCCGGAGGAGCACAAAGATGAATAACTGAACCGCAAAAGGGTACTTTCGGTTCAGTTACGCCTGACTAATATTTTAATCTATCATTCAAATTAAAATGTCTAATTCCTCTGGTAATTTTTTTAATGTGATCTAGTAAATGTCTTAACAACGAAACCGTAAGAATAAAATTTGACAAGAGTTTATTAAGGCATTTAAAAAGTCATGTAACATCTTGGGAAAGTTGAATCCCACTTCCTACTCCGATTTCATGTGGCATGGGCACAGAAATGGTCCTAGTCCTTCCTACGAACCCGAGTGTCTAAGGGCCAAAGGGTCTGCTCTTCCAACACTTAGTCTAGTCTTTAAATAAATATTGATATTAAACACATTAAAGAATTTTAAAACAGCACATTTCGAAAAATGAAATTCGATAAAAATGCTGGTCTCCCATTGGCCGAGATGAATGCGTGACCGTTCACCACAAATCCTATTAACTAAATCGCATTGAGAAACAAAATGTGTCATCAACATATAAAACAAAACGAACCTCACTTCCGAAATAGGAAAATTAAAGTAAAAATTAAAACAGCCGGCTTGGGGGAGAGATACTTTGCTACTACCCCGCCATCCAATACTTCATAACTATCTAACACTGACAAACTTTCCGGGGCAAATAACTCAAGTCTTCGAACCGGGGGCCCACGTTCCGTTTGGCCGAAGATATGTTCGAGTTGGATAGAAGTACCTTCGAACACTGTAGATTAGAATACCTACCCGTCTGCTGAGGATGGAACAAGAAATTCTGAAAGGCCTTCACTACTGTTATTAATTTTAATTTGTTGAGGACGACTGATATTTCAGGTACAAAATTTAAAATTTTAAATGTTAAAAAACAACCTCAAAGGTGGTTCATAATTAATTTTAAAAGTACCGACTGTAGATTAGGTAGTTTTTTTTTCCTTCTTTCAAAAACTTTAAGATGTATCAAATAGTGAATTGGTATGGTTGATAATCACAACTTCCTCTTTAAGATACAATTATCTGATATTACAAAATATATGCCAGTACTGTTTATTTCATATCCAACATGGCACCTGAAAAACTACAATTCACTAGTATATTCCAGATTATTTTTCAAATCGTGAATATGTTTTCATTGATTCATTTTCTGTTCAGTAGTTAAATAAGATATCTACAAAATGTACCAGATTTTCTGAAGTAACTACAGAATAATTTATTTTATTTATCTGAATAGCCTACTAGATTTTTTAAGTTTTTGAAAAAAAAATTGTTGACTAAGTCATGTTATAGGAGAGATTCTGCTGCATTTTGTATCTTTATGTGTATGTAATATAGTTGCAAGCCAATTTTTTTAACAGTATCATTAAATAGTTTTGAAATTATGAGGGAAACAGGACTGAAAAATACAACAATACGGAAAACAAGTAACAAACCTTGTGGAGGCTATAAGAATGAGGATATTTGAAGGGCCAACTCAAATTACAAGCAGTCATGTTCTAAATCATAACTCAATTATCAATCAAGACAATTAAATTTAGTTTTCACAGAAATAAGGCTGAAAGTCCATTTTACTCAAAGGAAAATAAGCTGGAAAATACAATTACACGTTTTGACCCTCAAAGGTACTTCCATCCACTTAAAGAAATTAGGGGTATCCAGCAACCCCTTCTTTATGGCCACAATCAGGCCCACATACAAAAGTCAAATTTGACCAAGGTCATGAGATAGACTATTATGACTAGGGTTTTCTCCGGCTTCACCTGTTACAACAGAAAATGCTAAAATAGACCAGAAAGTCCGCCGCAGCCGCAATAAGTATTAAGAAATACACCAACTACAAAATTATGAGAAAAAACACTGTTCTTTCAGGCTCCATAAGGCTATTACAAAACAGCAACAACGTCGCAGAAGTACTTTCTCCCTAATTGTGTTGGAAACAAACACAGCATATCAAAATACCATGGCAAATGCTCCCAAACCATGTTACCCGGGGTTCCACTCTCTTCAAGAGAGGAATCGAAGATATGCCGACCACTGGAATACAAGTTATTGCAGTCGCAGGTTGATTCGGTGTTTCGCCAATTTATGGGTTAAAAATATGCGAAGGCAGGAACCGATATTTTGGAAGCTTATTTTATTATTACCTAATGAGTATTCCTTGATCTATACCCTGCTTAACAGGAATGTGTACCCTTCAGGGAGTTAAGATTTTTCAGTTAGTTTGAAATAATCTACAGTAGGCCCTACTTGAAAGTTGAATACACTATACTTCTTCCGAGCTAAGTTTCAGTTGTAATGTAAACAAACCAGATGTATGACTGCATTTTATTTGGTCGAATAATAGTTTTATCTTTAAACGTGTAAGAAAATGTAGTTCGTTCTCTTAACACTCGAAACAAAGGAAAGAGAACTATAAAAAATAGCCTATATTATCTAGTACATATCAAAAATATAAGTTTACAATTTTAATAGATTAAATAAGCTAAGCAATTCATTGTTCAATTTTTGTGCTGACACAATGCAGAATACATTACAATTTCAATTGTTGCGAATGGCTACTTCTCTATACAATTTTAAAGCATAAAGAAATTAATGAATAAAATAAAATTTGAAATTCGGAGAAAAACAAATTATTTTTAATGTTTGCAAACAGTTTAGTTTAAAAATCCTACATTAGCCATTGCGAATGTGAAAATAACACCAGAATTTACAGGTAAATCAGCATGGAGCATAATTTCTTCTCGTTTTGAAATTGTAAATATAGGACAACTATCGACATCATGGAAAAAGCGTAAACATCTGATTAAGTAGGCCCATATATAATTTTTGTCATAAATAAATAAGAAATTTAGTTAGTTCTTAATTATTTGTACCATCTTATCTTTGACACACTTATTTCCAATAAAATACAATGTTCTCTAAGAACAATGTTTCTATCGATGACAATCCCTTACACAATTCAGTCATATGGCGGGTAAAATAGCACCATTGTTCCCCCAATATATGGTATTGGATATCTCATGCAAGTTTGTTTACAGTACAACTGGAACTTAGCTTGAAATTAGTATGGAATAAATTCCTACTTACAAATGAACACATGCCAGGCAAATTGATGTACACTGAGGATAGCCTCATTATACCTGAATGAAAGTAAAGCATGATTTAATTACTAGGTAAAAACTGCAGAATTAATGGAGTTGAGTTATATTCAATTCTTATAAAATTCATCACGAAGCACTCTCGAATTCACTATGTTAAATTAAAATAGTTCCGCATTCGGCTCTCTAGGCGGAGACTGCATCAAGGAATCCATGGCAACGGCTCAAACACTATCATCATTGTCGTCATCGCCATCGTCATCGTCATCATCATCATCATCATCATCATCATCATTATTATTATTGTTGTCTGCTTCAGTGAACTACTTGTTACGTTCCACACATCTGGTCCCAAGTGTTGAGGTTCAAACCCGACTAGCGTCGATAGATTTTATTTTAGGATGGAGAAATCCAAGGAGCAAGTCCTGCGGGTGGGACTTTAAGTCATGGATCCTCAGTCTGAAGATGTTCTGGCTAGTAAAAGATCCTTAGGCCCTAAGCCTGAATAAAGAGGCCTCTAAGCAAAATTTAACGATATTTTTAATCCTATTAATACCTTAGTGGCTATTAGATGTCTCAACGAGTCGGTATGTTAACCGTTATACCATTCATGACGTCTTTGGTAACTAAGAGTAACTAAATTAACTTGGTGTAGTAACTCCTAACATGACGAAGGTGATAAGCCAGACCAAAAAAATAGCTTATCTTGCTCGTGAAGTTACGCAGAAATGTGTTTCACGGGAACACCCATCGTTTTTTGGGGCGGAATCTACTTCAGGTAATCCATGGCTACGGCTCAAACTCCATTTCTTATTATTATTATTATTATTATTATTATTATTATTATTATTATTATTATTATTATTATTATATTATTATTATTATTATTATTATTCCTTACGCCTTGTACATTCCATGTTGCAATTAGCAGAGTTCGTTTTTGTAGCTTAGCTCTATTAGGTTTTTTAGCATTGCATTTTTTTTATGGGAGGCAGCTGGCCTACCGCATCAACCCCCAACCTGGAGGGGGGGACCAGGGATTTTTTTTTTCAGGTGTCCATCCTTAGATCAGTTGCTTTCACTACAGCTAAGAGCCTGATCTGCCCTTAATTAGGAAGACATTTGACAGAAAATATAAGATGAAATGATCCCTAGGCCTTGAATACGCTAATACCATCGGGGTCGGAAAACAACAAGTGTTAAGTCCAGAGAGAGAGAGAGAGAGAGAGAGAGAGAGAGAGAGGATAGAAAGATAAAAAAGAGATATGGTATGAAAGTGGAAGTAATACCATATTGGTCAACATCTCACCATGCTGACCACTGCGATTGGTGAGTAGGCCCATTCCGTCCGTTCACCACATAAGACATCATCATACTGACGGAAACAACGAAGAAAGGAGAAGGAATTGCAACTTTAGGATCATATGTTCAAATATACAGTGGTGTTAGAAAGAATGAAAGGGCTAAAAGAGGATTTTCAGTACATATCAAGAAGAAACATAAGAGATATATCACAAACTGGGAAGCAATAAATGAAAACATGATTAAAATGGATATATCTCTTTTTGGTATAAGATTCTCTGTATTAGGAATATATGGAATTGGTGAGTACGAAAATTAATTTAATAAAAGATACATTTTATAGCACATTAAATTATATTACGGATGAGATAGTGACCTCAAGAGAAATTATATTAGCTGGCGACTTCCACAACAGAATCGGCAAAGAGATAGATAATGATGTAGTCGGACGATATGGAGAATTGGAGAAAAATGACAATGATAGAAGATTGATAGGATTTTGTGAACAATATTCACTTAAAATTCTAAATGGGTTTTTACCAACATAGAGATATTCATCAGTATACTTGGTACCAAGATACTCTTAATCTTAATCTTAATCGATAATAGATTTTGTAATAATTAAGAAACATTTAATTTTAAAAACCCCAGGATGTAAGGGCATGCAGAGGATTATCATGCGGAAGGGATCATTATTTATTGAATGCAAAAATAATATTTCCATTCCAAAGTAAAAATGACAGGCTAAATAAAACTAAAAATTAAGAGGACAGTTTTCATGACTTGTCGACAACTCTGTACAACTTGAATAGTTCGGGGAATGACAGCACATCATATCTGTATATAGAAAGGTTAGATTATCAGTTACTAATCTCTATGTTTGACAATGTTCAGGAAGAATACAATTACACAGTAAAAAGTATTCATCGGCGGCAAAAGAAGCATTAGGAGAAGCAAATAGGAAATAAATAAATTCAAATATTTTTGGAATGAGGACTTAGCAAAAGAAGTAGCAAATAAAAAAGAAAAATAATTAATGTGGTTGAATACCAAAGATCTGAAAGACAAAATTCAATACAAAGCAGCTCAAGCAAGAGTTAGGAAGAACATTACCGAAGCTAAATATCAGAGCTGGGAACAAAATTGTTTAAAAATTCAAACATATATTGGAGGAAAACGAAGTACTGAATCGTGGGGAATTTAGAAAAAAAAGAGAAACAAAAGAAGTGAACAAACAACTATGCAAACAATATCTATGTATGACTAAATGGGAAAATTATTTTAAAACATTACTATCAGAAAACAGGGTATTTAAATTAGATAATGTTCAAAATATTCCAGAAATAAATGAAGATGAGCGTATACAATTGGACATAGAGGATATTAAAAAGAATATTCAATCATTAAAAAATAAAAGAATAGTGGTCGAGGAGGATTACCAGGGGAAGTATTAAAACATGGATCCGACCATTTATTTGAACGACTGAGAAAATGATTTACAAAATTTATGAATGGTGAAAAAGTTCCTGGAGAATGGAAACTAGGATACATTCGACAATCCATAAAAAAGGAAAAAAAAAAAAAAGACCAATGTGAAAATTATAGAGGTACAACAGTAACAAGTGCTATGAGTAGACTCTATGGACATATACTAAAATATTATTTGGAAAAAATATATAGTGATAAGGAATTAGAGGAACAGTCAGGTTTTAGAGCAGGTCGTTCTACAACCAACAATTTATTTTATATTTCTCAGGCAATAGAAAAGAAAATGCAATATGGACAACTTTTGCACCTACTATTTGTAGATCTCGAGAAAGCATACGACAATGCCCCTATAGAGAAACTATGGATTACTTTGAGACGTATGGGAATTAAGACTATAATAATTAAAACTATACAAAATTTATATGACAACTGCATATCTAAAATTAAAATTGGCAGTAAATTGTCACATGGTTTTATGATAAATAAGGTCTACTTCAAGGTCGTTGTCTATCACCGACTCTGTTTAAAACATATGTACATGAAATATTAAAGAATTGGAGAAGAAAATGTTCAAGCATGGGAATTCCTTATTTCAAATAACAAAACTTTGTACAACTTACATTTTGCAGATGATCAATAAATGTATGTTACTTAATTTACTTTGTGGTGGAATCAAACAGCAATAACCGAATTTGAAGACTTTTTTTTATAAAATCGCGATACTGTGATTTTATAATCCTTTTAAAATAGGACCAATTAGTAATAAATAATGGAATTGATTGCGTTTCTCGTAGTATGCTATGTTTCTCTAGAGTCAAGCTGAACTTTATGATTTAACCGGTGATAGATAAGGAACTATTTAAGGTAATTAGTGATAAAACTAATTAGGGTAACAGAGTGGAACCCTTGATAGAGGTCCACTCCAGGGAGTAGGCGCCCCTGCCCTTTTGTGAGCTCCAGGTCCCACTCGCCCAGTGGGTAGTACCTGGGTAGGGCCCCGTCCACAGGGTTACGTGGGGAGAAGAGAAGTCCCCAAAGCCGTAGTGAAGGCAACTTCTCTAGGAGACGAACACTCCCGAAATTCCAGTTCCCTGCCCTCCAGGAAGAGGGGTTTGGCTAGAGGCTGGTAACCTCTACTAGTAAAAAATAACTTACTCATAAACTTCAGCAGAAGAAAAGCCGGATTGATAAACCTTATGACGACCACAGCAAGAAAAAGTATAAAAAGAGTTTTGGAATACATGACCAGCTTAAAATAGCGACTTGGAATGTCAGAGGCTTGGGAAGCAAAGAATTCGAACTAACAAAAGAAATGAAAAATAAAAGTATAAATATATTAGCTGCCTCAGAAACAAAGAAAAAATTGAAAGGATCACAAATGATAAATGATATGATGATGTTTTACAGTGGAGTAAGTCAGAAAGAAAGAGCGAAAGCAGGAGTGGCGATATTTGTGGATAAGAAATGGGGATCCAAAATAGACACGTATAATTGTATTAACGAAAGAATAATGACAATGCGATTTAAGCATAATAGAGGACATATGACAATTATAGCAATATATGCACCGGAGGAAGGGAGAGATGAAGAAACAAAAACATTTTATACTACTCTACAAAAGGAAATAAATAAGATAAACAAGAACGACATAATAATATTATTAGGAGACTTTAATGCTAGAGTGGGGAATCAACCAGTGGCAAATGTAATTGGGATCCATGGAGAAAATGTCATAAATAAAAATGGACAAGAATTAAAACAATTCGCAATTTTTAATGATTTTAAAATAACAAATACATTTTATAAGAAAAAAGATATTCACAAATACACATGGTCAGCACGAGGTTTTCGTTCACTGATAGATTATGTGTTAATCAATAAGAAAGCATCATCATTATTAACAGATACGAGAGTATTTAGAGGAAGTGATATCTATTCAGATCACTATTTAGTAATCTCAAAAATAAATATATTAGCGAGATGGAAGAAAACTAAAAACAAATATAGAAATAAAGAGACCACATTCAAAGTACATTTATTACAAGATAAAAGTATACAAAATCTGTATCAGAATAGGCTAAATGAACAATTAATATTAAAACCTACTTCCGAAGAAATAAACCGAGAATGGGATAATATAAAAGAAAGCATTGATAAAGCAGCATATGAGGCATTAGGAACAAAATATAAAATATATAACAAGAAGGGTTTAAGAATATGGAATGAAGAATTAGAGAGGATAATAAAAGATAAAAAAGAGGCTTATCACAAATATTTACAGAATAGAACACTAGAATTAAGAGCTGAATACAAACATAAAAGTGCAATAGCCAAAAGAGAAATTAAAAAAGCACACAAAGTCAGTTGGGATAGATATATAAGCAGACTAGAATACGATATACATGGGCAGCAAAAAATAGCCTATAAAGTAATGAAACATCTAAATAAACAAGAAAAAGATACAATACAGATCAATGCAATTGAGGAGAAACAATGGGAAGAACATTATAAAAAACTGTGGTATAATGAAAATAAAATAACTAAAGATAACATATATGAGTGTGAGATAGGAATAGATATGATAACAATGGAAGAATTAGAAGAAGTACTGAAAACAACAAAGAACAGAAAGGCAGCTGGAATAGACGGAATTAATATGGAATTAATAAAATATGGAGGAATTTTTTTTAAAACTGAGATTATTACATTTTTTAAATTTATGTTGGAAACAAGCAACAATACCAGAAACCTGGACAACAGCAATAGTACAATCTATTTTTAAGAAAGGAGAACGTAACGACTGCAACAACTACAGAGGAATAAGCATTTTAACTGCAGGCTATAAAATATACTCAAGAATCTTAACATTTAGGTTAAAACAAATAGCAGAGGTAATGTTAACAGAAGAACAAAGTGGATTCAGACCAGGGCGTTCATGTATGGATAATATATTTACGATAAAAGAATTTATAAACAAAAGAAGAGAATATAACAAGGAAACACACATAGCTTTTATTGATTTTGTCAAGGCATTTGATAAAGTAGACAGAGGAAAACTCTGGACAATTTTAAAAGAAAAAGGAATTCCGAAACACTTAATAGCAGCTATAAAGAGTTTGTACTGGAACACAAATTTTGTTATAAAAACTAGAAATGAAGTAAGTAAAAATAAAATTCATACTAATCAAGGAGTTAAACAAGGATGCAGTATCTCTCCAGTTTTGTTTAACCTATACATCAATGATATAATAAAAAAATGGAACGAAGAAACAAATAAAGGAATAAAATTAGATAAAACACACTACTTGAAAACATTATTATACGCTGATGACCAGGTAATAATAGCAAATACGGAAGACGAACTTCAAAGGAATATTTTTAAACTACATAATATATGTGAACAATATAATCTCAAAATATCCATAGAAAAAACTAAGGTAATGGCATTCCAAGGGAAAAATCAAATCAGATCCAAAATAGTAATAGGAAACAAAATCATAGAACAGGTGAACCATCTCAATTATCTAGGATGTGACATTTCATTTAATTATGATAATGATATAACTAATAAAAATAGCAAAATTCCAGGGAATATGTGGTACGATAAAACGATCACTAAATAACAAAACAACAAGAGAGACCCAATTGAAATTTTATAAAACGTTGGCAGTACCGGTACTGCTCTATGGTTCAGAAGCCTGGATACATAAAAAACAAGATCTAAGTAGGATAACGGCGGCAGAAATGAAATTTTTGAGATCTGTTAAAGGGTGCACTAAGGAAGACAGAATCAAGAACACAGAAATAAGACAGGAACTTGAAATATTTGCAATAACTGATAAAATAGATACATATAGACAAAAATGGAAGCAACACATAGACAGAATGAATGAAGATAGATATCCAAAACAAATAACAAAATACAAACCTAAAGGCACCCGAGATGTGGGCAGACCTAGAAAGAGATGGGCTGAAGTCGGAACGGGTCAACAGACCTAATCCATGAATGCAGATGATGATGATGTTGATCTTAAAACCTGGCTCGGGAACGGCCATAGCCACGACTAAGTTTTAATAATGCTTATCGTGGATCTTTCTTTCGTACGTTCTCCTAATGGAAGCACTCGCTCCCTTCACTTTGATTATCGGGGAGCACTCGTCCCTATTGCTTTACTATTGACTATAGGGGAGCACTCACTCCTCTTGCTTTGTATGTTCTTCGAATAGGGCACTCGCCCCACTTGCTTTTGATTTTTGCTTCCTAACATTTTATATTAAATATTTAATAAAGTCGTCAATTCGACTTATTTTTCCGTCGCCATAAGAATTTTTATACAAAATTTTCATTGGATAAAATAAATCTTTTGACACACCTCTATAGGCTACATGTGCAAGTCAATCTGGGCCTACTAAATTTTTGGCATGGCCTTTTACAGGACTATCTTCCTTTCCAAGTTACTCGAGGTCAATAATCTTTCTAGCTGCCCGCTATGTTTTTAGAGGCAAATTTTTTCTTTTTCTTTTGAAATTTCTTAAATGCAATAAACCAATTCTTTGCATCTCTCCTAACAGTATTTTTCACTAAATTTTAACCTTGGAGATTTGCGTAATCGCCTAGACCGTAACATCTGTCTTTGCTACCTGATATCCTCCCTATCGACTTTAAACTGCATAGCGCAAGATCAGGCAATAAACTTAACAGTTATTCATCTTCTTCACACACCCTCAAATAACTTAAAACACCGCTGTCAGCAATTACTTGTTTACTATTGAATATTTTTTATATTTTTACAATCAAAAGAGAATACAGACTTAGAATATCAACTTTTGGGATAATATCGATAGCCCTCGAATTGTAACTGGTATATTTGTTATCTATTCTTAAGTTCTTATCTTTAGGAAAGGACGATCTTGTATTGATTCAGCATTTTCTGTTAAACTATTGCTTGAAAAAAGAAGAGAATTCAACTTAGAAACACATTTTGCTTTCATAGATTTTGAAAAAGCATTCGACACAGTCAAGAGATCAAAACTCTTAAATATATTGGAAGACAGAAATATACCAAATTTACTTCGGCAGAACATACAAAATATTTACAAAGACAACACCATAAAGATTAAATTAAATAACAGATTTTCTGAAGAAGGAATTATAAATCGTGGTGTGAGACAAGGCTGCCCCCTATCCCCAACACTCTTTGCAATTTATATCAATGAAGTAATATGTTGCTGGAACAAAACATATAAATTTGGAATAAGAATATCAGAAAATAGAAAATTAAACACCCTATTGTTTGCAGATGACCAAATAATAATAGCAAATTCCGAAGATAATCTACAGAAAGGTCTGTATGAACTTAACAAAATTACAGAAGAATATGGATTAAAGATATCTACAGAAAAAACAAAAATTATGGCATTTCAAGGTGTAGATCCTGTCAGAAGTAAATTGTACTGGACAATAAAATTTTGGAGCAGGTGAATAATTTTACATATCTAGGATGCAATATCTCATATGAAGAAGAAAAGGATGTAAATGCAAAAATATCTAAATTTTTAAGAATTTTAGGGTTAATAAATTCTATCTTCAAGCCACAGTTAGTCCAAAAGCATTCAAGACTGAAAGTGTATAAAACACTGGCTCTTCCAACTCTTTTGTATGGTAGCGAAGTATGGACGTTGAAACAGAAGGATATACAGAGACTTAGATCTGCTGAAATGAGATATCTTCGGAGGACTGCAGGATACACACTACTAGATCACAAAAAAAAATGAAGACATCTTAGAAGAATTACACATGGAATCTTTAGAAAACAAAATTTCTGATTATAAGTCAAGATGGATACAACATGTTCATCGAATGGAAGATCACAGAATACCCAAACTAATGTTAAGATATCAACCTGCAGGAAGAAGAAGACCAGGACGTCCACTCAAAAGACTTCTGGATGGTGTTTCTCTTGAGGCCGAAACAGGTCAACAAATGGCCTAAATTCGTGAATGTACTATGATGATGATGATGAAGTTCTTATCCCACAAAACTCCACTTAACATTGTTATTACCAATTTGCCTTTCTAAATTCTACATTTTATGTCGTTTTCTTGCGTACATTTTGAGTTAATTTTGATCCCCAGGTAATCACTTATTCACATCCTTTAATACATCCCATTCCATCTTCCAAAACTAAATCTTTCTTATCATCACCACAAGATAAATAAAATGATTTATTCAAATTTACTTTTAAATCCCATTTGATATACTCTTCTTTGAGTTTTTGACTCATATATTGCAGATCCTCATAAGCCTGTGCTATGACCAATTGGTCACCTGCAAATAATGATGTATAAATAGTTGTATCTTCAATAGGTATCCCCATACCTTTACACTTCTTCTTCCATGTTTGTAAGTTTGTTGTATATAGTATATTTTTTGAACAATGTTTGGGATAAGCTACATTCTTGACGTAAACCTTTCATTACGAAAATTCATGGGACATATTATTCCAAATCTTTATTCTAGAATTTGTATTTTCGTATAATTTATATATTGCATTCACAAGTAATTTATTTTCAATATTTTCTTGTAAAATTTCCCACAATATTTATTTATTTATTTATAGATTCATAAGTGAATTTTCTATACCTGCAATAGTTTGAGTATTCGTCTTTTCTTAACCCCTCAGCGTGGTTTGCCGTATATATACAAGACCAGTTTCCTCCCTTCTGTGCGGTCATTTAAAAGTCCATGCAGTACTCCTGTGCTGTAGAATTTTCAAACTCTACTCTCCAAGTAACTTATTTTAGATACATATCAAATTGTGATTAATAGAATGTAAACAATGAATTGCCATTCTATTCTATTCTATAGTGTTCTGCCCAAGGGCAAGTCTTTCACTGCAATCATAGCATTTTTATTCTATGCTTTGTAGCTGCACTAGGGAATTATAGGTGTGGCAGCTTCCCATTGCTTCCACACCGGTGAATGATAATGATGATGATGATGATGATGGCCGGATGATTTTCGGGTACCGTTGGGGCCCTAAAGCTTCCTGACATTTGTCATACAAGTCAGGAAAACCCCCGAAATAAACTCACCCAAGAAGCCTCTCCCGACTGGAATCGAATCTTGGTCAGCTGCGTGACAAGGCAGCACGCTACCTCGAGACCACATACCCAGTTCTAGAGTCACACAATTCTAAGTTTTAAAATCAAATTTGGCAGTTTTAAGTGGAGGGAATTGTTTGCTCCTCCATAACCATAATGATTAATCAATTACAATATCTTGATTTGGAAGGTAGAGAGAATGGAATTTATTATTAAATATTCAATGAAAGGGACAATTAAAAAAATGAAGGACATTGGAAACCAACTTGTTTTATGTTGTTCTTAAAATGTATGGCACCATTGAACATAGAGGTCATGATTATGCATACATAACATCTCCATACTTTGCTATCCCAAATAATATTTTTCCAATTATTCCTGTACAATTTATAATAATATCCTCAACTCGTGTACAAATCAGAGTCGGGTCGAGGGATGAGATGAGAAGAAGCTGCTATATATAGAGGTCTGTGTATGACAAGGGTGTGGCCGACCACGTCTGACGCACCACCACAGAGGCAGATGAACGAAATGAATGTGATGAGATGAGTTGGAGAAATGATGGAATGAAAATGCGGCAGGGGAAGACGGGAGCAAACCCCGAGAAAAACCTGTCCAAGCTCCGTTTTTTCCACCACGAAACCAACATGGAGTGACCGAGACTCGATCTCGGAAACCCAGCAGTGTAAAATTTATCTCCCTCAAATCCTGGTTAATATTTTTCTTGCACTTTATGGTTATCCCTCCGTACTGGGCACTTTGCTTCTAGTTTTCGTACACGAAGTTCCTATATAATTTCCTATTTGTGCCACATGCCCTACCCATAACAGCCTACGAGACTTGCAATGTTTTATTACATCTAGATTACATAGATATTACGTTACGTTCATCTTTCTTCCAAGTTACACCTCAATTTCCTAATAGATCTCTCATTGAGGCGATGTGCTAACCACATGTATCTTGTTGACATGTTGGCAAGTAAGCGTAAGTGTCAATAAATAAAACAAATAACAAAGTGAAAGGGTTAATAAAATATTAATTATTATATCTGTGGTCTCGAGATGGAATACTGTCTGGTCATGCAGTGGGCTTTGAGGCCCAAACAGTCCATGGACATCATCTAGCTTTTATCATCATTGTTTCCATCATTATCATTCCCCTGGGTGGGAAGCTACCACACCATAATTCCGTAATGAAGCTGCAATCATAGCATGAAAATTCTAAGATTACAGTGAAAGGCCTGTACTAGAACAGAGAACTATAGAATATAGTAACGAAACGAAGAATGATATAGAATGGCGTCTTTTATCGGTTAATTACAAGTTATATTTAATTGTAGATGGAGATTTCCTAATACTTTCATCAAGATATAAGTTAAAATGCATTCATTTTTTAAATTGTTGCTAAAGGTTTACTTATAATTTATAATTCTAAACTTTATCTATTTATCCTTCATTCATATTTTTAAATTAAAGATTTTCATAATTCCACACATCTTACTTACTTACTAACTGGCACTATCGAACCTGTAGGGTCATGGCCGCGCGGACATAAGCTCTCCATACATCCCTATCCTGAGGTAATGCTTTCCAATCATTCCCTGTATAATCTACTCAGATTCACTATGTACAATATTTATAAAAGTTGGAGAATCTAAATTTTATTTTGATATAAATTCATTTATATAATTACGGAAACTTGTTGAATGGATTAACTTGGTTAATAAACTCCCGCTGGGGAGCACCTGTGTTGGAAGTGTGCAGTACATACATTACTATTATTGCTATTATTATTGCTATTATTATTATTATTATTATTATTATTATTATTATTATTATTATTATTATTATTATTATTAATATTATTACTAATTTTATTTTTAGTATAATTACCATTATTATTATTATTATTATTATTATTATTATTATTATTACTATTACTTTATTATTATTACTATTATCCCTCTATTATATTTTTAATTTTTTTTATAATTCTACACATCAAATTCGCCACGTAAATTTGTTTTAGAAGTTGGAAATGTTTGAGACATGTGATTTATGTCTATAAACACAAGATCCACGTCGGTTTTGAAAGAAAGGTTAGTTATGAGACCACACAGTGGGACACTTTACAGATATTTCTTTTCGGCAAAATAGGGCATTCACTAGTTCGAAGGAAGGGCGTAGCTGAAGAGAAAAAAAAAATACAAAGAGTTTCTCCTTTCACTAATATGTAGCTAACTCACTAACTCACTCCACATGCCTGTCGTAAATTAGTAGTAGTAGGACTTTATTAGACAAAAAGTAAGATATTTACAATATTATTTACAAATATGGGTCGCACGGGCAGTAAGCCGTACGTGCTTTTGACAGTCCGTTACAATAAAGTAATAATTGGTACTAGTGTAAAGAAAAATAAACAAAAACAGCAATAACATTACAATTACATAAAGAAACCACAATAAAAATATTACCATTAAATAATAACACAATAGCATTATACACTAAAAACATTAACATTACAATTACATAAAGAAAACACAATAATATTACAATTAAGTAATAACACAATAGCAATAACATTACAATTACATAAAGAAAACACAATAATAATATTACAATTAAATAATAACACAATAGCATAGTCGTAAATTATGTCATAACATGAGGGTGAGATTTTTCTAACACAGCAAGAAAAAATAAGTTCTCCAGAATGTTTTACAAACTCCGTATAGACCTTGAAAATCATAGATGTATCAACGCGTAATGTATGGCAATCTGCATTTGGATATTTAAAACGTCCTTCTGCATCTGGGAAAAGGAACACCATGTTTAAATGTCCTCGCTGATGGGTTAAAAAATGCATGTGTCTCAATACTTCATCCTGTTCTGGCCACCCACATTTGAAACCTAATATTCATCACTTCTTTATACATTTATGTTGATACATTTTTATAACTGTGGTAAAATAAGAAAAAGTCTGTATATAATTGCTATAATAATTTTATTAACCTTCACCCAGTGATTACAATATATTATTTTCTTACATTGTAAAGAAATTTGTCCTTCATAAGAAACTATAAACATATGGACAATATACTGTAACTCCATATCTCTATTCATGTAAAAATGTTGAGGTATAACTTCACGTTCCAAAAAATGTAAACTCATAATTATATATGGAGAAAAAAATAGTTGATCAGTAATTTTATGTAGTACTAAACAGCCTTCAAAATACATGTGTGCAATATGTGACATTTTTCATTATTTCAAGTGTTTAGTGCTCTATTGAACAATAATATAATCCCATTATTTCATGTTACTCTAATTGGGTTAAGTACTTTCTTTATGGTGTTATAAGTATTTTAATGTACAAAATGTATGTACAAATAAAAGAAAAGTCACTTTTACCTCTTTCTAGAAAACAAACTTTTTAATGTTGTGTAATTGAAAATGTTGCAAATTTTAATGAACATCTCTACTTATTTTCAAACATTTATAGAATACAAAAGTAAAAGTAATACAATAGTTGAGATTTTTTATCAAATTATGAATCTATAATATTCATCAAATGTTTCATATAACATGAATTTTAGCATAGTGAATACAAAAATCTTTCTGTGTTGTAGCAGAGCAATTACAACATGTCATGCATTGCTGCAGAGCTAAGGTGGATCAAATCCTTACGGCGGACGAAATTTTCTCATATAATTTCAGCCAGTATGGGTTCAGTAATTACACAGCATCATGAGGAATTTGGATAGCAGCTCCAGATTGAGAAAAACAGTTATAATGACTGGGGACCCATCATGGTGATCACCTGTCATTCCTATGCTTGCTACATGATCATCCACCTCTTTGGTTAACATATATGGATGTGAGGCCACCAGCTGGCTGGTAGACCAAGGGCCTTCTTAGGCCTGTTATACAATGGACTACAAATACAACAAATAAAGACAATGACATGCTGTAATCGAATATGCTACTGAAAGAGAGTATAAAAAATTATATAAATTAGGATCAAACACAAGCATATTTTTCAAACGGAAAATAGCTAAAAGGGGAGGAAATATTAAATTTGAAGAGACTGGTGTTGAAGTTACTTCTGCAGGAGTCAAAATAATTAAAGAAACTAGTTGAACCTACAGTTTGATGGTGCAAGTGAGTTAGTCTGTATAAATTTAAATTTAAATAACACTTTACTAATGCAGTTTTATTATTTTTATTCAAATTTTGGTGTTGTTAAATTTAGTACCAGTAATGAATAGTATAGGCCTATAGTACTTGGCTGAATAACTTGTTATTCAAATTAACATATAATTCAGGCTAATCAAGGTATGGTAATGAGTTTTTCAATGAAGAAGGAAATCCAAAATATTGATTAGTTAAATAAAAATAAAACATAGTTTTATTTGATTTTCATATTTATTATATAATTCAGTGACAGCTGTTTCGGTACACTGTACCTTCTTCAGACATGTTAACAAATTATGAAATATTGATATCAGTTTTCCATCCAAATGCAGAAATTATCTAGGAGTACTAACCTGGTACTCCAAAATATGTGATTTCCCCATGAGTAGAAATTAATATAAGTTCTGTGTGGAGAAAAGTGAAAAAATAATGGAAAACAGTTCATATTTGTATTGCTTTCTATGCTTCAAATATAGCACTTTATCCACTATAAAGGTAAGATTAAAGTATAAAGTTACTGGTAGCCAATTTCTATAACAAATTGGGAAGCCTTACATCACCAGAAAATAAATCTGTAAATTTTTACCTATATAAAACTGGGCAAAACATAAACATGTCTATAACCAGAAGTAACTAATTCAACCAAACCCACCCTAACTCACTGCTTGAAATTTTGTATTAAAATCTTAATAAAAAGAAGATTAAAAATATTTCAGTTTCAATTATTTTATCTTAGTCCAATCTTAACACCATACAGGCCAATAACAGGCAATCTATCCTACATTGATTTAATTTATTTCATACTTTTAAAAAATATATGAAAAAATAATCAGCTGGGTCGAATCTTTGAACGCATTAGACCGTAAAAGGCGTTCTCTGCTGAGAAAGTTTTATCCTAATATGATTTTGCTTACTTAGCTCAGAAATCTATTCATGCGATAATAATTGTTTAAATTCGTAAGCTACCTGACGAGCTAACTTAAGATAGAAACTTATCGTGAGACTCACGAAGGGAACCGATGGTAACCGATGTAGTTTGAAACCTTGTCGCGTACCTTGCTGCTTTATCCAAGATGTCGGACCTTGAAGACTTTGATCACGTTTTCGGTATACGCGGAGAAGAGGAATTTGATAGAGTCTACCAAAGAATTCAACTGGAAGAACAGGAGAATCGGTGTAATATTGCGCGATGCAGACGTTATTGTATACGGTATTATTTGCGGGACACAAGCGTAAATGCGTTCCTCTATAGCAGAAGAAAATAACTGAAGTGGTTTTTAACGCTGAGAATTATGGGTAATTTCTTGCTAATATTACGAAAACGACAACTCTCATGCATGACCAGTTTGTGGGTAGTTAATTCGATCTTTGCTCTTGCTCACGGTGAGTCAGCTCACCAGTGATTGGAAGTAATTTGAGTAGAGACTAATGTTTTGCATGCGGCCCCTGTTTATGTTAACCTATACAATTATATCCAATAATAGCTTATGGTTAAGCATGATTTGTTTTCACTGCAGTCTGATACATTTAAATAATCTGGCCTAAGAAATTGAGTTTTACCAATTTTAGGGTTAACATATTAAAGATTCACTACAATGGATGATCATGTTTTCTTCTATGTTATTTGTTTATGTGCACAGAACATTTTAATACATTTTAATAACTGAGATTTTTTTTTAATTTTATGAGTTTTGTCATATGTAGTATCTTAATTTTCCAATTTAATTGTAAAGTGAAGGGTCTGTACAAACAGTCTCATAGTCTGAAATATCAAGTCCTAATTTCTTCACTGCTTTTGCTGCAGCATCAATAGCAGCTTCGCTGGGCACCTTGTCTCGGAAATCAATCCATGAAACTGCAAAAATGAAATCCACAATCACATATATGTGTACCAGGCAGTGGCGTGTATTGAACGTGTTCTTAGGGTAAGCAATTTGGGAATAGGTGCCAGTTTTTTTTTTCTCTCTCTCTCTCTCTCTACTGAAAGATATTATGTTCCGTTTTCAATGTCATGAAAAGGAAATGAGTTCTTTTTCAACTTCGGCGCTTAGTCCCTTTTCAATTTAATTAATCAATTAATTATAAAATACTATCTCTAAATATCTAATTACCTCATATGTAATGAAGCTGAATCCTCCTATCCTTCTTGGCAAAATCGTCATTTACAAGATCATAAAATGTAGACTCTTGCTTCAACTGTATCAAAAGTCCTCTTTCAATGGATAGTACTGTTAAGTTTGTAAGTCTCTCTTGACCTTGAGAATTACGCACGTAGTTTTTAATCATTTTTAAAGTAGAAACATTTCGCTCAACAGACGCACTTGTTGCAGGGATTGTCAAAGTTAGTTTACACAGTTTTACTACTCACAATATGCTGTTTGTAGATCATTTGATCTAATGAACTTGAGTAGATCACTAACACTCTTGTGGTGCATGTCTTCTGAAATAAATGTAACGACATGCTGTGATCTCAATGAAGAAAATTCGAAAACATTTCCATAGCTGTCTTTTAACAACTGAAATGCAATTTCTGGAAAACAATGTTTATACATGTTGAATTTTTTTTATTCAAAAGTTCCAAAAATAATAATGAGTCTAATTTACTGAATCTATAATTCAATTGACCCAGTATAGTGTCAAAAATCTGTACGTAAATTTGTCTATACTTTGCTTTGGTGTCAAAGGTTTCATCATGTCTTGAACGTTTGGGCAATGGTTCGTTGGAATCTGAAGTTCGTTTCGTTTTTTCCCATATTTGTTCAAACTCTTCGTGTTTGTTTTGTAAGATTTCTTTCAATTCTTTCATTTTATTTATGCAGTAACCTATATCATGAATTTTTGTCTGCAATATATCAAATAAACTGTATGTTAGAGGGAAAATATTAACAAACGTATTAAGTACAAAATTGAAATCAAAATCTTGCATTGTGATTAAAAATCCACGGGCAGCAATATAGGCTTCCTGATCCCAATTCTCATCTGGATCTGTAATTCTTCTAAATACAGTAATTAGCTCATTCCAATGCTCATGTACTGTTCCAACCAAACGAGAACCATAATTCCACCGCGTCGAAGACACTCTTGGCAACCGCTTCTTTATTTCTTCATCGAGAACCCGTGTTCTTTTGGTTGATTTTGAAAAGAAAGCAGCTAGTCCATTCAAAGTAAGGAAAAAAAAAGTTGCATTCTTTTATGATGGCCATGGATTGGGATAATACTAAATTCAGTTAATGTGCGAAGCAATGAATGAAAATAGCATTTGGAAATGTGCTTTTCACCTTCGAATGCAGTCCATTCAACTGACTTGCCATGACAGCTGCTTCATCATAACTTTGTGCAATAAGTTTCTTCTCACATCCGAAATTATGAATCAGTTGAACCACTATCTTGTATAATGCCTCGGCTGTTCTATCATTAGAAACGTTAATGAATGCTAAAAATCGTTCATGTACTTGGCCTCTCTCAATGACGTACCGAAACACAGGAGACAGCTGAGAAAAATTACTTACGTCTGTTGCCTCATCTAGAACAATGGAAATAAAATTTGATTCATTGATCTCCCTCTTTATTCTGTCCATTAATATGTTTGATATGGATGCAATTAGGTCATTCTGGATTAAATTTGACATTCCTGTAATGTCGTATAATGTTCTAAATGGTACTTTAGTTTCTCGTCATATTCACTGAGTAATTTTACGAGTTCAACATAATTCGCTTTATTGAAAGAGTCCCGTGATTCGTCGTGCCCTCTCAATGCCATCTCTTGCCCTGACAAAAAACAAATTACATCAATGAAGCGTCTCATTATGTCTCTATTTTTTCTCACAAGATTATTGTGTTGCACATCCCTAATTTTTTTTCTGATTGTCTATCATATGCTCAATTCTCGTCTTACCGAAAGTTTTCTCATTTATAATGGAGAGTAAATGATTTTGAGATAGGCTATGCTTTTTAATGGCTTTGTGTATGTTTCCCATGTTGCAATAACCCGCACTGTTCCAAACAGATCTTTCATTAATAAATAGAAGACATGACCAACGGTACAATTTTTGCGTACGAGGACACCCTGTTAACCACTCGTTGCTATTGTAAAGTTGTGAATTGAAATGCCTTACACAAGATTTCCCTTTAGTTGCGATATTTAACTCAGGAGTAAGCCTACCACTTTGTATTATACGTTTCTTATCTTCGAATGTGCGCGAGGTAAAGTTACATTTTAGAACATCCCATATTACACAGTCACATGCGCTTTGTCCATTGTCTTGCGCTGACTCACTCTGAGCTTCCATATTTTCAACACTGACTGCTGTACGCAAGGAGCTGAAGTGCTTACCCTTACAGATATATCACATACATACACTCCAATATTAAAATATGTTCATACACTTAAACTGTAATAAAACTATCTTAACTATAAAAATACTTCAGTATTGACACTAAAATTATGACTGAGAAATGTAGGACCACAAGTTTTATTTAAAATCGAATAACTATGACTTAAAATAAGATTTTACTACACATCAAGACCTGCACTTTCAAAATTGCAGGACCACAGATAACGAAGACTTACGACGGCAAACGATCATACCCGAGCAGCTCCTAGCTCTTCGTGTAGCGCAAGAGTGGTTTATAGCTGGGAGCTGGATGGAACAAATTGACAACGCAAATTCGGACCAGATGGCGAAAATTATTTTTAAATTGCATTGAACATTTACGTTAATCAAACTGATTATTCCAGTAATTATTCTCATTTTTTAAATTTTTTAGTCCTGGGTAAGCAATGCTTACCTTGCATCCATTGAATACACGCCACTTGTACCAGGCCTACATTATAATTTGTAATTGCTTGAGCGGGGTTTTTAAAGTGGGCTATGCAGCTTCTTTCAGCAGGTGGCACACACATTTGCTTTGGTCTTCATAACAAATGGATGCAATCAGTCAGCTCAAAGTTATAAAGATGGTGCGACTTTTATTTTAGAAAGAAAAATTACGTTCAAACCGGGAATCGAATCGCAGATAACTGACTCTTTACATCAATGTGATAACCGTTACACCATTCGAACTTCTGGCAGGAACATCAAATTTCTTTCCACTTATACAATTCTCCTTTCATCCGAAGGCCGATAGCCATTGCTATCAACAATGCCAATAATGTAATTTTTCTTTCTAAAATAAAACCATATTCAATTCTGGAAAATGTTAATTAAAAATATAACATCAAAATGGTGAGACTGATTTTGCAGGTAGACTGTATTTTTGTGAGTAAACATTATTTTAAGTATGAGTCTGCTCGGCGCCTTTATAGGAAGCCAGATACAATAAGAACGGTTAAGTCTCATAGACTGCGCTGAACAGGACATGTGGCACATATGGGGAATGGAAGACATGCATGAAAGCTTCTTGTAGGAAAACCAGAGGGAAACGCCCAGTTGGTAAACCAAGAATGAGGTGGGAGAATAACATTAACTATGATTTGAGGGAAGTAGATTATACAGGAAATGATTGGAAAGCATTAACTCAGGATATGGATGTATGGACAGCTTATGTCCACGCGGCCATGAACCTACGGGTTCGATAGTGCCAATGAGTAAGTAAGTATGATATTTAAATTAATATTGGGAAGTAAACATTATGAGGTTATATCATTAATAGTGAGTGGAGAACATATTTTAATCGACTCACCTCATACATTTTCAAACACAGATGGAAGCCATTACTGAAGAAGGACATGATATTGTCTGAAACCGTCGGTATCAAAGAAGTTTGAAAATGTATGAGGTGAGTTGATTAAAATATGTTCTCCACTCACTATTAAAGTAAGTATGAGTCTGCTCGACGTGTATATGATGAATTTATTCAGACATTTCCTCCCGAAGAACTCATTTGCGTTAGCCAGAATAGGATTTCCAGATACAATTACTACATAACCCAGGATGGACGAGACTTTCAATAAATGTTGTAACATAAGATTATATGTAATACTTTTTATACTGTTAAAGTAAGGAAGCTGCCCATGAGGGCTTTGTGGTGGAGAGTGAAAAGCAGTTCGTGTGGATACAAGTGTAATGAAGACCCTGTATGTATTAAAAGGGTGTAGTACGGTACTTAAATGAATTTAAATTTTTGCTACAATTAGTCATTTGCATAAAACACAAATATTCATAATAAGAATCAAATGAATTGTGAATTCTAAACCATTGGAATTAATAGTTTGGGAAAAGACATGCATTAAAAAAAATACTAGAACCATGAACTTCGAGGTTCCAGACAAACCAAGTTTGATTACAAGGTTCTTCAAAAGTACACCAGATGGCAGTTTAGAAAATTACTTCTTCAAAATTACACCAGATGACAGCCTAACAAATTACTAACAAAAGAAAAAATTGACAGTCGTGAAAACAGCTGAAGATGGAAAAGATGTTTTTCTGATACTGCAATTCTGTGTTAAAAAAACATAGATGTATGAGATAAGAAGAATTCACGATACATTTGATTCATTAAGAAAATCTCATAATTTAAAAATTCCCAAATTTATTATATTAAAACAAATATTCATACTTTGTAGTTTACTTTTCTGGTAAAACTTATGCCTACAGCATTGGTGCTTTACATTATATAATGGTACCATATCAGTGTTATGAGATTGTGCTCACAATAATGTTATATCATATCATCATGTTATAATGTTAAACATATTAGGATAAAATCAAATGTTTCCTACCTCTCCTCATATACATCTTTTAAGTAGATCACGATTTTGAGACCATAACGGTCTTCAGTAGAATCTTGGCGACTGATATGTCAATCGGAGGAAACACTTCTTCTTCCCTCTGTTGGTGGACCGATGAACCTCTGGATCAGGTCAGGATTTGCGGGAATTTTGAAGTTAATAAGTTTTCCTTTGTTTTTCTGAATGCGAATTTTTTCTCAAACCGTGAGTTATTTTTGTTTATCTGTTTGTTTAATTAGACTGGTTTTTGATTCAATTGAATGTTTTTCAGGCCAAGCATGAGCAGCTACTGCTGACTTTTTCACTTCTCCATTTTTGACACTTCTAAGATGTTCTTTCACCCTTGTTTTCGAATTTCTTTTTGTTTTTCCAATATACATTTTGTCACAATCTCTGCATTTGATCTGATAAATTCCTGATTTGTTTTCTTCTTCAATTCTTTCATTTTTATTGGTTTTAATTATCCTATTAAGGCTGTATTCGTTCTTCGGTGCCAATCTTATATTAAACTTTTTGAATTTTTTTTGAAACTTATGGTGTTTCAATGGATAGTAAGTGAATTTCTTGAATTTTATTTTTTCTGTTTCTTTTATAAGTGTGCTTTCATTAATTAATTTTTGGTTTTAAATTTAATTATTTTCTTGTATACCATATTTTCTTCATAACCGTTATCTATTGCAACATTAATTATGTATTTTAACATACAATAAGAAGTAACATTAAGAGGTAAGTTTAATAATTAAAACATTTGGTCTGTTCATTCTTACCTCTTACAGTTGTTTTTGTCGAACATATGTTTCAGAGCTTCTTAGCCCCAGTCTGTAATCGCTGACGATGGGGCTAAGAAGCTCTGAAACATATGTTCGACAAAAACAACTCTAAGAGGTAAGAATAAACAGACCAAATGTTTTAATTAGTAATTATGTATTCTTTTTCTTTTTCATAATTTTTTTTTGCTCTTGCCAATCTATGTGTCAAACTATTGAATACTGCCCCTTTGTGAGCAAAGGCGGTATTCAATAGTTTGACACATAGATTGATAAATATAAGTATGAGCAAAGAAAATTATAAAAAAGAAAAAGAATACATAATTAATGTTGCAAAAGATAACGGTTATGAAGAAAATATGATATACAGAAAATAAATAAATTTAAAAGACAAAAATTAATTAATGAAAGCACACTTATAAAAGAAACAGAAAAAATAAAATTCAAGATATTCACTTACCATCCATTGAAACACCATAAGTTCCAAAAAAAATTTCAAAAAGTTTAATATAAGATTGGCACCGAAGAACGAATACAGCCTTAATAGGATAATTAAAACCAATAAAAAAGAAAGAAGTAAAGAAGAAAACAAATCAGAGAATTTATCAGATCAAATGCAGAGATTGTGACAAAATGTATATTGGAAAAACAAAAAGAAATTCGAAAATAAGGTATATGAAAGAACATCCTAGAAGTGTCAAAAATGGAGAAGTGGAAAAGTCAGCAGTAGCTGCTCATGCTTGGCCCGAAAAACATTCAATTGAATCAAAAGCCAGTCTAATTAAACAAATAGATAAACAAAAATAACTCACGGTTTGGGAAAAAATGCACATTCAGAAAAACAAAGGAAAAACTTATGAACTTCAAAATTCCTGCAAATCCTGACCTGATCCAGAGGTTCACCGGTCCACCAACAGAGGGAAGAAGAAGTGTTTCTTCCGATTGACATATCAGTCGCCAAGATTGTACTGAAGATGAGACCATTATGGTCTTGAAATCACGATCTACTTTGAAGATTTATATGAGGAGAGGTAGGAAACATTTGATTTTATCATAAATTAAACCTCATAGTAAAAGTTAAAAATTGAATCTTAGGGTTGAATCTTTGAACGCATTAGACCATAAAAGGCGTTCTCTGCTGAGAAAGTTTTATCCTAATATGATTTTGCTTACTCAGAAATCTATTCATGCCAAAATAATTGTTTAAATTCGTAAGCTACCTGACGAGCTAGCTTAAGATAGAAACTTATCGTGAGAATCACGAATGGAACGTAACCGATGTAGTTTGAAACCTTGCCGCATACCTTGCTGCTTTATCCAAGATGTCGGACCTTGAAGACTTCGATCATGTTTTTGGTATACGCAGAGAATAGGAATTTGATAAGAGTCTACCAAAGAATTCAACTGGAAGAACAGGAGAATCGGCGTAATATTGCGCGATGCAGACGTCATTGTATACGGTATTATTTGCGGGACGCAAGTGTAAATGCGTTCCTCTATAGCAGACGAAAATGACGGAAGTGGTTTTATCGCTGAGAATTATGGGTAATTTATTGCCAATATTACAAAAACGACGACTTTCATGCATGGCCAGTTTGTGGGTAGCTAATTCGATCTTTGCACTTGCTCACGGTGAGTCAGCTCACCAGTGATTGGAAGTAATTTGAGTAGAGACTAATGTATTTGATTGCAACCCTTAGCTTAACTGGCTATAAAATGTAATGATGATTTCCATTTAAAAATCTACTTGTTTAAGAGGCCTCTAGATGGCGTTAGTGTAACGAAGTTCACAGCTATCTGACACAAGGGAATCATATTAGTATAAGAGAAAAATCTATGTGTAAATGGAGATGCCTAATAGCTTAAATTGTTAAAGCACTAGTGTACAGGACCAGAGATATTGGGTTCAAGTCCAGATTTAGGCATACCGGTATATTTTTCTCTTCAAATGTAATGTTATATCACTCAATTTCTTATGTTCTACAACAATGACAAATCAGAAAATACAATAATTTAATAGCTGTAATATGTATTTTGTAATGACTTTCACATTAGCGCTAATGAATCTGTAGGTTAATGGCCACATGGATATAAGCTGTCCATACATCCCTATCCTGAGCTAATGTTTTCCAATCATCCTTTGTGAAATCTGCTTCCCTCAAATCATGGTTAATGTTATTCTTCTACGGTTTATTACATTTTATTTTGTTATTTCAACTTCACTAGATGTCACACGAATAACTGTTGGGTCAAAGAGTACTGTGAATCACTCCTGCTTCAAAATTAGTTACAGTGTGATGTATTAAAAATGTATTCTTTTTTATTTTATGAGAAAGGCTAATTAGTGTTTCTAGGCAGATCTCTTTAGTGTTTATATTATTGTTTGTTAATAGATAGCAGTACTTTGTGGCATAACTGAGAAATGTGAATTTCATAACATAAACAAAAATGTTATCACTAGTAGAATTTAATGAAGAACAAATAAATTTTCAATGTATGACTTTACAATGTGTCTTAAAGATCCGGAAATATTATTCAAAACTATTGGTGAGACAGTACTTGTGTTGATTATACTTTACAACCTGTGATCTGACTTTTTTAATTCCTTCATAAACTCCTGCCAATTTTTTTTTAGGGTTTAATTTTTAAATTATTTCCCACCATTTTCTGGTTTCAGCTAGCTGGTATTCAATAAAAAAATCAATGGAATAAGACACAAGCTTCATCTAGCAGGTTATCGCTGGTCTAGTGTGGGTTATCGCTGTACTTAGCAGGCAGATTCATTTAATGGGTTATCGCTATCCATAGTAAAATATGGGAAATAACATTATGAGGTTCTTAATTAATAAATTAATGAGTCATTTCTTACTATTCATAGTAAAATATGGGAAATAACATTATGAGGTTCTTAATTAATAAATTAATGAGTCATTTCTTACATCTTACCTCATATTTTATGTTTCTTTAAACACAGGAACTAGTTTTCAAGAGAAAGATCTCTCTCATTTTCAACCGACATTATGACTACTGGATTTTCGTTGGAATCTCCATCAATAACATTTCCATCTGGTGTTGATTTGATGAACTTTGAGATGAGGTCACGTTCATCAGGAATCTCGAAATTCATGGATCTAAATGTGTTCTTCTTAATATATATCTTCTCCCAAATTGTCAAGTCTAAAGGTTCTTCCAAACATATGACAATTTGGGAGAAGATATATATTCAGAAGAATAAATTTAGATCCATGAATTTCAAGATTCCTGATGAACGTGACCTCATCTCAAAGTTCATCAAATCAACACCAGATGACAACATTATTGATGGAGATTCCAACAAAAATCCGGTAGTCATAATGTCGGTTGAAAATGAGAGACATCTTTCTCTTGAAAACTAGTTCCCGTGTTTAAAGAAACATAAAATATGAGGTAAGATGTAAAAAATGAATCATTAATTTACAGGTTATCGCTAATTCATCTGCAGCATAATAGCTGGTGTTGGTGAGGATAAGAGGAACACTGTATGTGTTCCTCTATGGAGACAATATGACGCAGAAAGCTACGTCAAACTGAAAGCGATAGTATGCTGGCGCGGCAGGAATTTTGAATTTTTATGCTCATGCATAATTTATTTTAGTGAAATATGGCAAATATATTTTATTTTAATCCGAAATTATAAATATATTAATTACCCCAGCAGTGCTGGAGTTGAAACTAAGTGTCGCTAGTCAGATTCTCTGTTTTTTAATTTTATTGCATAAAAAGTCATTAGGATACTTTCTTCAGAACAAATAGAGATTTTGCCAGATTATTAACCCTAGTAAACTTCCTGGAATTCATTTGGAAAGAAGTATCAGGTGCTCTAAAAACTAGCAAGTGACTGAAGGAAAATCTCCAACTCCTTTCCAGCTTTGGAATGAACTGAGTTATCCAGCTCATGTCAAACATCTGAAGTATCCGACCCATAAAAGTAGTTATATTTATTGAACCATTGATAAATTTTCTTACAACTATTCATGGAGATTTACCTTTGGGTGTTCGATCCCACTTATGTGGACATCCTCCAAATACTACAAACTGTTGATGGTCAGTAGCCAGTAAGTGATATTCGCCTGCATAATGGCCTGAAATTAAATAGCAAAATAATATACGTTCTCAAAACTCATAAATCCAAAAGAAGTATTTTTGTCCCTTTCAAACCTCTTCATAAATTAAGTCATTATATTAAATCACTTATCCCCTGGACAAACCAGAAAAGTAAATTATTTTCAATTTTATTTCTATTTTCTTAATGGTTACTGCTATTTATGTCACTTCATGTGGTAATAACAAGATAAGTCAATTCTTCATTCTATAGCTATAACAGACATTTTTGTTTTGTTAGGGATAAGTCTAAAAGGAGGAAGTTCACTGGAAAAAAAACAGATATATTGACTATTTGGGAAAAAATTTATATTCAGAAGAACAAAAACATAATTATAAATTTTGAAATACCGACGGAGTGTGACCTTGTTTGGAGGTTCTTTGGCCAACCACAGGATGGAGCTGACATCGACATCCTGTTTGTGTAACATAATGCAACATAAATCAAACCAGTCTGGACAAGCTGACGCTAAAACAGAATTGTTTTGAAACATGTTCAAGAACAAATCAACATTTAATATTGAGGTAAGATGATCAGACTAAAAATAATATAATTAAAATAACCTCAAAATATCACTTCCTAAAATTAAATATTAAAATTAAAGATTAGATATATTGACACCTATCTTGTTTGTGCCAGTTTTGGACTTATCTGGTTCTTCCCAGGGATGAGTGAAATAATGTCTCTCAAAATCTCTCTATAATATTCACAAATATCTCCTCACAGATTATCTGGTCCTGGAGCTTCTTCCTAGCTTTAATTCATTAACAGTAACTTCAAATTCACTTTTGAATATTGGTGTTACTATTTCTGTTTAAATATAACAAAAAAATTGCTAAGGGTGTAAGAGAAAAGTTAACACCTAAACTGGGATTTGAAACCAGAATCTCTGGAATTCTGTTGTTGTAGCACTCTATCCATTAATCTATTTAGAGGCTCCTAATTCAAACATTAGACTCTTTCTTATATAATTCCGTGCGCTTGCAGTCAAGGACCTTCATTCAACACACTTCTTATACAAGAAGAATTTTTTATGGGATCTAACATTACTTTTTTGCTAAGTAAAGCTTATATTTTCGGTGTTTTAATATTAATTTTGCCTTTTGAAGAACAATTAATATTATAGAGAAAATTAAACGGTCTGAACCGAGATTTGAACCTAGTTATCTGGAACTCCATGTATTAGCCATATGTCCACTGCTGTGGTCTCAGGGTAGTGTGCTGCCTTGTCACGCAGCGGGCCCCAGGTTCAATCCCCGGTTGGGATAGTTTTTATGGGTGAGGTTTTTATCGGGTTTTTTCCTCACCTGTAAGACAAATGTCAGGAAAACTTAAAGCCCCAAATGGTCCCCGAAATCATATGGCCATCGCAATCATCACATTCATATTCATCTTAGGTTAAGCTTAGGATTAGGGACTTCCTGGCACACCATATACCCATCATCATCACCCATCATATCATCGGGGCAACGTAACCCCTGCCTTCCAGGCACCCCACCTCAGAAGTGGGTTTCAAGTACACCATGCCAGGAGAGAAACCAGAATGTCGAAAGACAAACCTGGGGCATTTGAAAAACATAAATATAAAATATATTAGCCATAAATGTAATGTTAAAAATTTCCATTAAAAAAGTCTTCTTGATTAAGAAGTTGCTAGGAAGTGTGTAGAATTAAGATTCTCGATGAAAGTGCACTGGATTATAAGAATCAATATGTAAATCAGGACCCTACATGGCTTAATGAATAGAGCACTGAAATGGAATTATATATATATAAGCTTTACTCAGTAAGAAAAGTAATGTTAAAATTAAAATAAACATCAAAGCTAATAAATTGTGTTTATTAGATTTCAAATCTTAAATAATGAAATTTTATTGTAAATAGTAAAAAAAAAGTTGTATTAATATCTTTATTAATATGTACAATAATAAAACAGTAGGATCTTCTTGATGATTATTTGTATTATACCCGTACATAGTCAATAAAAACCCAAATCACCAAATTAAAATTTAAAATAGCTAACTAGTTTCAATAGCAACGTTATCATTTTAAGACTAATTAGTCAATAATTTGTCTTGAAAATGATAGCTTCGCTATTGAAACTACTGGCTCTTTTAAATTTAAATTTGGTGATTTGGGTTTTTTTATTGATTATGTATAATACAAATATGTATATTGTCAGAGTCTAGTCTCCTGTAGAATCACAATAATGTATTGGTATTATAAGCTAAGAAATGAGAACAAATCTATATATATATATATATATATATATATATATATATATATATAATATAAAATGATGTCCACCGCTGTGGTCTCGAGGGTAGCTTGCTGCCTTGTCACGCAGCAGGCCCGGGTTCGATCCCGTTCGGGACAGTTTTTTCTGGGTGAGGTTTTTATCCGGGTTTATCCTATCCTGTAAGACAAATGTCAGAAAAACTTTAAGACCCTAACGGTCCCCGAAATCATATGGTCATCATCATCCTTATCATTATCATCATCCATCCTTCACCGGTGTGGAAAGTAACAGGAAGCTACCACACCTACAATTCCACTAGTAAAGCTGCAAAGCATAGCATGAAAATGCTATGATTGCAGTAAAAGACCTGCCCTCGGGCAGAATTACTATGGATGGATATATAAATGAATGTATGTTTGTCTGTCTGTTTGTCCTTAATGCTCAGCATTAGGGCTAATCCTAAGAACGCTCATTATTAACATTTACTAAAAGTTAATGTAACTTAAATCCAACCCAGAAGATTTTAAGTTAAATTAAACTAATAACCTTCAAAGTTATAAATAGAGAAGCTTCTGTAACATTACTAACACCATTCATCCGATTGCGATGGAACTTTCTACTAAATGTTCATGAGTTTCCTAGGAAGGTTTTAGGCTATTTGAGAGTTGTAATACTCAACTCCTTCACCCTTAAAAATCGTCCTTTGTAGTGAAAAAACGTGTTTTTTTGGATAACTCATAATAACCATTTTTATCTTTCAACTCATTGATGTCAAGAAGATCGGGGTGACTAAATTCCTGGGCAAGCATAGCAGCGCATGGTGGGTATTCTTTTACAGATAACTCTCAATAACCATTTTTGTCTGTTAGTTCATTCATGCCAAGAAGATTTATAAAAATTATTATGATATAAATTTATAATTATTTTTCTTTTTACTTATTCAACTAAACATAGAAACACGTTTTAATTTATTTAGGCATAGTAGTGCACACCGTTATTAGCTAGTTATTTTATATAATATACATTTGGTGTAGATATAGCTATCAATGGACTGTGAACCATTGAAAATCTGTGATTTTAGTGATGAATCAAGCAATATATTGTGACTTGGGAGTGAGAATGCTAGAGGAATGATCTATCAGCTTGTATTGTGCTAACAATAAATTTTGTAGCAAGCAGCATTAAAGTGTTGATCTATTCCTCGTGGTATGGGCTTGGTTCCCTATTGAAAATGAATGGCAATATAAACACCGAAGGTTATGAAGACTTTCTCAATATACCTTTCAGAAAGAAACAGTTCATTGACGATTATTGTTTGTACCAGCATCATTTAATTCAATAAAGTTTCATAATCCCTTACTTCGAATGGTTTCTTGTTTTCATTTCTAGTTTAATTTGTTTCTTTTTAAAGATTCTGCATGAGTATTAGTATTAATTTATAGAGTTGGTGCTAATGTAATAGGTAGGGTTTTGAAGTTGAGGACCTATAAAAGACATTTAAAAAGACCTGAAGACATCCTAAAATGACATAAAACTGAAAAAAGAAGGTGTAAAAAAGCATTGCAGTTGCTAATGGGTGGATAAACACAACCTGCTGCCTTCACCCGCTGCTCGAGGAAATTTTCACAAAGTGGTAACTTCTTAGAAAATTTGAAATTGAAAAACAATAGTTCAAGCAGTCAGTAGGGTGGTGATTAAAAATAATAATATTTTTTTAATGTACAATACTTTCTCACAGAACAAAAGTGTTTGGAATATGAATAATCTTTATAAAGAAAACTAGATAGTGTTTTTAAAAATAAATTGGAAATGAGACGATTTCCCCAGATTCTTCACTTATACACAACGCTACAAATGAAGTCAAAAAAAGGTAAAGTTAAAAGAAAAAAACATTAAGACAAAAAAAAAGGCTAAAAAAGGATCAATAAGGTAAAAAAGTCAAAGACAAATAAAACCCACCATTTTCTGACCTGAAATGACCCAAAATGTATATATATTATGATGGACCTCGTCTTCTAGCATAAAATAAAAAAAGGATTTTTCCTCTACTTTCCGAGCCCTAGTAATATGTAATTTGGGTTAAGACATTCTTGGTTGTTATGCCAACACTAGGGCCTAACTGCCATAATAAGAAAATACTATAAAAAAGCCGATAAAGGATAGACACATATACATGTGTATTATATCAGGAAATAAGGAATAATGATCCACACTGAAAAACATATTAGTTCATACGCATATAAAATAAAAAAAACGCTAGTAAAAAGGCATATCTCTATATCCTGGATCAAAACCATGTCAAAAGATTCCAGAATTATTTGGTCAAGAAAGATGACCACATTAGATAAGTATTAAATGAGTACAGAAGTGAAAGTAGAACAAAGCTTTCCATTTTGACATAGATGAAGATTTCGAACTAGATCATAAACTTCCCAACCCAAATTTCCCCGATTAGAAACTTAAAATTTATCATATAAATATTCGCGATTTTTTTAACGAAGGCAGAAGGGCGGCGGGACCGAATGCGGTCCCCCCAGCAGGGAAGGCAGCTACATTGGTAATATGAATCTTTTTATCACTCTTTAATGGTCATTTTTAGACATAGAATTAATTAAAGGACCAAATGGTCCAAAGAACTTAGAATAATGAACAAAGTTGAATATTTTAAATGTTTGTTTTCTCACTCTGAGTTTTAACATTTTAATATTTGACGTTTAACCATTTGGCGATTTCAGCTGACTTTAATAAATTGTTTTATATGTTGTTGATCTAATATTTCTTTATGTTTGGTTTTATTTTAATAAATAATGTTATTTTTTCGTTTACTGTGTTTTTAACATGTTTAAATGTGGAACTCATCCTCCAAAACCAAGGCCAACCGCTCGAGCCAAAGACCACTTAAACAATAGTGAACTTAACGCTATCATTACGGCGGGGCTTAACTGACCTCGCGCGTAATAACTGGTGAGCAGACGATGGGATATTCGTGAAGCCTAATGTTCTATTGTACTCACGGATAAAGAAAACGAACCTTAGACCACAAAATTAACCTTCAATTCGTATACAGTTAAAATCTATATGTTTTTTTTTCAATCAGGAAGATAAGTCACATTGGTACTCATGAATAAACTATGTCTTTTAAAACAGAGAGAAACCGGAAAATCTTCAACTTTGGGACATTATTATTAACTGGCTTTAGGTTATTTTATTTTTTTAGGATCTAATTTTTGGGTTTTTCTGGACAATGGGTACATTTTGGATATATCGCTGTTTTTAGGTTATATTTTTGGTATTGATGTTTTTCAACAAATGTTTTATCTTTCTGGGCTATGTTATATGTTATGTTCATTTCAGAACTTGATTTTTTGGATACATATAAGTTTTATGAATTATTTTGGTGTTGTACAAATTTTGACAAGTTTCCAGTCAGATGATATTTTTTGTTGTTCTCCTAAGTTATGATATTTTTTTTTCCAGAATATTTGTAGAGTGTAGGAATGAAATTGATTTAATATTTTTTTGTGTGTTAATTAAGGCAATATCTATCATTTCACTATTAATAATTGTACGTTGATAATGACATATTTTATTATTTCGTCTATCGGAAGGCGTGGCAGGATCAAATGTATACATAAATCATTTCTGAAAGCATCACCACGAGAGATAAGCCCAAGGGATCATAGGTTGCTTTTACACGCCACTAGATTGAAATTTTTTTATTATATTGAAATTTTTTATCATACGAAAAGGGTGATAGATTTGGGCAAACAAGATGGCGGTCACATCTTATACTTACGCCACTAATGCACTAAATACTTTTGTACTATGTAAACATTCATTTTTTTTATTTACTCACGTAAAACACTATCCTGGATCTTACTGAATCATGGATAGAGATAGGATAACGAAAAATTAATTTATGGTTTATTAACTAGGTAATTTTGTTGTTAAGATAAAGAATTGGGAAGTTGGCTGACGTCTATGGCAACAATGACTACAGAACCATCTAACGGAGGCTATATTAACCATTACTACAGCCACTCCATATGAAACTAACCCTATCCATCTCAACCAATTAAAATTCTAATTATATTCGGGCTAATAATAAAAAAATATTGACATAACAAATAAAAGGAAAATAAATCGATTAATATTTAAGTCCCCATGTAGGAATTCGTGCATCCACACTGGGACCTTTGCACTAATGCTAGTTAGGAAATTAATCTTGGCCCACGAAGGCTCAAGGAACCGCATTATAACTTGCAAAGAAATGAGTGATTTATATTGGGAAAATAAATCTAATAATAGGACTATAAATAATTTAATTACAAAAATGATAACCCAAGGCTAGCAGGAAAATAGTTAGGGGATTGGAATACAAAAAAAGTCAGAGGATTTGGAAATAGAGTAATAACAGTGATAAAATGAAGTAACATATTCCCCCTACCGGAGGTCTTGAGGTAACGGAAACGTTAGGGCTCCCAATATTTCTAGACAATCAGCACTTAATGTCAGCCGGGTTATCAGCCCTGCGTGACGGCCGCCCTTTCTCCAGAACAAGCGTCTGGTACTCATTTCAGTGAGAGGCTGAAATCGACCCCAGGGCCATAGTGCCGCCAGAAGGTTTGGATCAGGTTAAAAATCCTAAACCCATCGGGACTTGAACCCCCGACTTTTCGGCTTGTAGCGCAGTGCTTTAACCACTATGCTAGTAGAGATAAATATTCATACCAAGTATATCAAAGTAATTTTAAACCCTATTAAAGTTTAAACCGCCTACCGTGCGACATTGACAAGGCAGGGCATGAGGCAAATAATACCGATTTCGTTATCTTAGGATATTTTATGGTAAAGGCGAGCACCTTATTATATGTAGGAACGTTTTTCAGTAAAAATGGAGAGGTAGACAAAAACAGAGAGAACTAATAACTGAGTGGTTTAAAATTAATAATAATAAAACACACAATAAAATAATGATCAACACACGAGGTTCGGGTACAAATCATACGTTCATATAAAAGATAATGGAAGAGATTGGATGACAAATAATAATAACCATAACCATAATAATAAAATTAGGGACCGTTCAAGAATATAGAAGTTTCTGAATAATAAATATGGACTCACCATCGTGGAGGAATGGAAAACCCGCCATCTTGATAACTATTTTTTTTTAAACACGTCCCTCATTTCAATGAACGAAGACTGAGTGTCTATTGAGAGGTCACAAGCTGTAAAAAATTTCAGCACGGCTCTGGAATGTGTTTAGTTTGGTGAAAGATAGATTAATCCACATAGATAAGAACTCCAAACCGACTGCATTAGGAATCTGAACAAAAGTTATACTATTTTGCCTTTACCGGGAAATAAAAATTATTTTTTTTTCTTGACATCAGAAAGCGTATTTTAAATAAACGGAGTTAGTAATCACGTAAAGACCGAGACATTAACATGAAATAAAAGTGGCCTGTATTAGCAATCAAGAGGGATTCAAAATGTAAAAACACGAGAGAATGGAAAAAGGTCATGGAGACTTGGCACCATGGTAGATTTTAGTTTCGAAACCAAATGGTATGGAAGAGGGGCATTGGAAATTTAGGATGACATCAACGAGAACTCGATCAAAGAGGGTAATGGAGAAAGTAGCACAATAACAAATGCGGAACGCAACTAATGTGAGGAATGTAGATTTTAGTTTCGAAACCAAAGAAGTAAGGGAAAAGGTGCAATTGGAAATTTAGGATGAAATAAACGAGAACTCGATCAAAGAGGGGAATGGAAAAAAATGGGGACGCAACTAATGAGGAATGTAGATTCTAGTTTCGAAACCAAAGAGTAGGGAAAAGGGGCATGGAAAGTTTAGGATGAATTAGAGAGAAATCGATCAAAGCGGGGAATGGAGATTTAGCGCAATAAAGCAAAGCAGGCACCACACACCTCCCTAAATGAAAAAACAGTAGACTCATGGTAAGGAAGACGACCGAACTTCAGGGTAAATAATAGTTTAAAATAATTTATTTTATTAACCCCTCATGCGGAGTTGAGAGATTTACAACAATGCCGGCGGGCGCATTCTGTGAAGGGCTCGACTACAGTGTGAGACGTTTCTAAATCATAAGACAAGTTAAATTTTGAGTAAAGTCATAGAGGCTAGCGCAATTAAGGGAGGACTCGCTTGATCCGTAATTCAGATTAAGGTTTCGGAAACAGAAAGAATGGAAATTCTGTATAAATAATAGAGAGCTCGAACAGAAGAGGGAAATGGAGATTTGGCACAATCGTAGAACTCCGATAGTGAGAAGTACGGAGTGGAGGCAGAAACAAGATGCTTACAGAAGTGACAAAAAAGGATAGACTTATTCCCATAAATATTTTCGTTTTTTTTGGCTTTATCATTATTTTTGGTGGAAATTAGGATATTTGACAAACATGGA